>JAVSBS010017051.1:135334-148415 GCA_033124195.1 Coracias cyanogaster
GGGAGAGGGTCTACATTTCCCATCTTAAGGGAGGTTCCCGCCTCCCTAGCAGACACCTGTCCTTCAAACCAGGACAACAAGGTTCTTGACATGGACTAGAGACCTATTTCAGAGACCACTGGACTGAAACATGACAAAGAATGGTACTGGCAAATGAAGAACAGCCAAGTTAAAAGCAGAGCAGAAAGCAGAGAGGTTACCACTACTAAACTCACAAAATAAAATGGAAATCTGATTCTAGAGCAATGAGGCACTCCTGGGAAGTCGATACTATTTGGTATCCCTATGTGATAATTCCTCTCAGGAAACAAGGGAAACCTCAACTGCTTTCTGTTTTCCATACAAGCAATGCTTAA
The DNA here is from genome assembly GCA_033124195.1 of Coracias cyanogaster. Taxonomy (NCBI): domain Eukaryota; kingdom Metazoa; phylum Chordata; class Aves; order Coraciiformes; family Coraciidae; genus Coracias; species Coracias cyanogaster. The sequence continues at coordinate 135,691 of JAVSBS010017051.1, forward strand.
CACTTTCTTTTCATCTTTTATCTTCTTTATTTTTTCTGGTTTTGTTTATTTGCTTGTTTTGCTCCAAATGCTTGTGAGGTAATATCTAATAGGGAAGTAAAATGACAATATGTACATTAAGAAGAGAAAAGGTAAGACCCTGAAAGACACACTCATTCATCTCTAGGCTGCTAGAAGCTGACCACGATGACAATGATGATATCCCATCAAACGTTCTCTTTTGTTCAAAATGAGCACCATACTTTATTGATTCCCGGTGAAATTGCTCTGAGATGAATCAAAATATCAGCTGCCCCGTTTATTGGGCTGTGAAATATTTCTATTCACTGTGCAGCTGTGTGAACCTGAACTAATCTAAAGGGCAGATCATCTACAAGAGAGCTCAAAATAGTTTTATTGCAGGCAGTTTGCCTAAGTATTAAATACTCCCTGCTCATGTGGGATTCTGAACAAGGGCTTATATGGAAGGAAAAGCAATATTACTTACTGAATAGAGTACAGATTGCTGCTTGTTTATCATAGATGCATGGAAATTACAGCAAACTATTAAACATATCCAATTTTGAAAAGCAGTAAGAAATCTCATGACCAAATGGTATGTCATGGTGTTCACTACCCTGAATGTGGTGGTACATAGCCCTGCACAAAACTAGAAGACTGGGTGATGATTCAAGTCTTCCTGACAACACCATGTGTTTCTCTAGTGAGTGTTATCTCTGCAAGAGGTCGGAAGGGAGCAGAATAGCCTCCTAGTCTGGTTTTTGACAGATGGTAAATGATAAAGCAGCATTAAAATCAACCAACCAGCTTAAAGTTTTCATTTTAGTGCCAGAGCATATGTATGTTGCTTGGGGAATTATGCTTTAATTAACCTAAAGCGTGTAGTATTGCTCTTTTACACATAATCAGAGGATTAAGTGAGTACAGCAAGTTTTACAGTCATTATCAAAATACCACCGGTAATAAAAATTCTAGAAAACAAATAGGAATACTCTAAGAGAGGAATGGAAGTCTCTTCTTGATAATATTTTTTTCCTGACTTTTTTTTTTTACAAAACCACTTTTATCTCAGGCAGTATATGGTTCCTCAAATTCCAAAACCACTTTTCTGTGATGAACATTTGAACTCTTCTCATTTACAAACCTTGGGCCATATAGCTCCAAAGGAAGGAAAAGCCAGTGGGAAAGAGATTAATTTAGATATATCTTTAAAGTGGCTATATCACACACTATGAAAAAAAGAGGAATTTCAGAAAAGCTGAAAACACTTGTAGGATAGCCCTACTAGCACCACTTTGGGAATTTTCAGTCATTAAAAAAATAAAAAAATCTGTCAGTTTGTCGGCTTTGTTCATTAAGTAGTAGTTTTGAAGATTCAATCACATCCAGATTTTTAGGGACTATTCTAATAATTTATGGGTACAAAAATATTGACTGGGGACATGTAAAAAGAGAGATGGAAAAGGGGGTGTGTGTGTGCATTCCTTGCCATCTCTTTAGCCCAACCCCAGGTTAAAACACTTCTGTGAGTCTCTGTAACTCCAGCCATCAGTCATTTCACACTTCATAAGGCTATTCTGAAATACGAAGTAACTCCCGGCACTCTCTTGACAGAACAGAATGGAATGAAAATTTATTTTGCAGACGAACGATAATGTTCTGGAATAAGAAGAGGAAATGGGGTAAGGAAGGAAAGACTGGAGTTTTCCCTGGAATAGAAAGGAGAGAAGTGGATGAATGCAGGATAGGAGGAACAGGAAATGAGGCAAGGCAATACTCATAGCCCATGATCTAAGAAGAGAGTAAGGAATGCTATCACTACAGAGGAAAGAATTGAGGCAAGATGAGCCAGCAAATAAGACATTTGGTACTGAGGAGCTGAGCTGACAAACTGGTCTGGTCCAGTCTTAATAGAACAAGGAGAATGAGTTCATGACAGATGCCCCTGCCACAGAGGAAGAGGAGAATTTGGGAGACATGAGCAGGGTTTCAGTCCAGAGGGAAAAAAAAAAAGATATGAGGGAAAAGGGGATGACATAGCACCCAGAGTTACTCATGAGAGGGTCATTGGCACAGAGAGAGAACAGCTAATAAGAAGTAAGCACTAGCCCTTCCAGGAATAAAATGCAGAGGGACAGGAGGATGGCAGATAGGACACAGTGGTGAAATAAAAGGAGGCACGATATTTGCTCACAATAGGCTTACCTGACAACAGCTGATGAAATGTGTAGTCTCCTTGATGCTGCTTCTTCCTCATGTTTTTTAACTACTTAGCTTTCGCTGCTGCCCAAATGTACCAATGCTTTCAGTAGAGTGGGCAGAGGGGACTGTGAACAGCCTGATCACTTGCTATCCACGTGGATCTTGGTAAAGCTTTTCTACAGCTTTGGCTTAGTGTAGGAATCTTTTCATGGCTGCTTCTGGCTAGAAGTTATTAATACAAAAAGTCCCACAAGAAATGCAAGGTCTAACGCACTTGGTTGATGTCATTATTTGTGCACTGCACCTCTAAAAGAAGCAGCAGTGTGACCTGTTCTTTTGCAAAGATTGGGCAAGCAGAAAAAGACTCCAAGTTGTAGATATATATAAATATGCAAACATACAGGTGTTTCTTTGCTGGCATATTTATGGAAAACAACAACAAAACCAAAACAAAAAACCCCATTCCAGAACTAAAAGCGTTTATACAAAAATGTCTGCAAGTCGGGCTGAACTTGTGATTGGATAGTAACCATGTTAAATTTGAGGGAATATTCGGAGACTGATTATGCAATATTAAGTTATAGAAAAAAAAAAGATTTCTCATTACTGATAGAATTAAGTTGTCTAGAATTTATTTCCATCTCTGATTAATTCAAAACCCTTCTTAAGGCAAGGCTAAGGTTTCTATGCTGTATGTTAAATAGGTCTGGGGCTATTCTCTGCTATTAAATGCGACAATATGGATCAGCACATATCCATATTAAACACATTTACATTCTGGAATGGGTCACATTTAAAACTAATTGAAACTAAAGTAATAATGCAGTAGTTCATATATTCCAAGCTATGCCCAGGAGTGGTTTGGGAGAATGTTGATTGCTCCAGGTCTAAAACACCCCGATTTAGTACTATATAAAACATAATCCAGCAACCAGTAGTGTTCCCTCATAACATCCAATTTGCCTGTATGGAGGTAGCACCTTCATCTCCAGTGACAGTCCAAAGATGTCAGAATCATCTTTCAGATTCTCTCTCTCAAAAAAAGCATAAATAAAAAATGTTCTGTAAAAACCTATTCTCAGTGAATTTAACTACGTATTCATCATTGCAGCATTAATTTAGAAAATATTTGTGGTTGTATTTAATATTTGGCTTTGAGAAAGTAACTGTAAAATCATATACTTTGATCTATCTAGGCATTCATCTCTTGATAACTTAATGAAATGGTATTTGTAGGCAACATCATCACTGCAGCATTTCAACAGAAGGAAAACAACCCTCCTAAATGGGTATTCTTTTAAAAGTTTTCCCATAAACCAATATACTTGGAAAAAATGCAGCATTTATGTTATGATAATTTAAATCTTTTACATTTTAAATTTTCTATCTGTTAGGGATAATGAAACAAAGTAATTTCCAATAATAAATTCCATTTGCAATACAAACTTCCCTGAAAAAACTTCTAAGAAGGGATGGAAGGAAAAAATGCAATAGAAAAACATGATCTACTTATCCCCAGAGTGCTAATTTCCTAGTTCCTTTTCTGAGTATATATTACAGTATGTATCAGGAACAAAGAGAAACAAAGACAGAGGAGAAAGATGCTGAAAAACTAATTACATGAAGGAATATGAATGAAATGAGGTAGCTGTTTGCTAAATGGCACAGAGTTTTGAGAGCATTCAGAACTATACAAAAGCCAAAATTGTTACAAAAAATCTCACATGATGAATTGCAAGCCCTCAGAAAATGAACATGATTTTATAGCACAGGAACATGCAAAATGCATCCAGGAACGGTGCAAATCCTGCCAGTTGACCAACTGTCTGAATAACAGAAACAATTCTTGGGACACAGGGACAGCTCATTTCAGTCAGCATTGTCCCAGATGTAAAAATAACCATGGAGCTGTTCCTTCATCAGTGCAGCAAATTCCTGAAGACAAAATTATTTAAGGCAAAAGCTCCCAGCCTCATCTGTGGAAACATGTACGACTTAAATCCTGCAGGAGCACAGAAATCCAACCAATGTCAACATTTGCATTTTCAGGTTCAAAGCCAACTATGACAGAGGAGGTGGGATGTGAAATGGAAGGGTGGGAGAGAACATCTTTTGTGCGCCATGCAGAAGGCGCAAAGAGTGTGATGTCTTGGTCTGTGGGAGTTGGGCAAATGGGGGAGGCATGTGGGATATCCAAAATAGGGTCTGGGGGAGGTAAGCTGTGTGGTATCAGTGGGGAGAATAGGATGTCTCTGTTCTATGTTTCTGCTTGCAACTGGGGGAAAAGTGGCTGGGAGTAGCGGGATGATGCGTGGGTGTGAATGATGATGGACCTTGACAGTGTGAAAATGCATAACACAGTTTTGCCATGTCAACAAGAGTCTTTTCTGTTAAGGAGAAACAGCATTAGGAATGTATCTCTGCACATCAGAAATGGCTTTTAAACACTTCTCCTCACTTACGGGTTTGTGTGCTATCAGGGTTTTATCATGCAAGACTCAGTTTCCCTTGAAATGTGCGGCAATTGCATGTTCCTTACATACACAGGCTTCTAATTTTCTACAGCATGGAGCCTGGTGTTCATATGGGTTTATGCATAGCAAAAACGACGAAGAAAAATAAAAGTTAGCTTTGGCTTCAGATATGTCTGTTCTTTTGAAGCCCAAAGATGGCTTCAGTATGAACAGTTATTTTATGTTTATAAATATAAGTATATAAAATATTTTTTTAAAGGAAAATCATAACTGACCTACTATTTAGTGCTTTTGATCTTTCAATTAATTCATCCTCTAATTACAGTAAACCATAGCAGAACAAATGGTAAACAGGTTGGTCTGGAGTATTTTTTGGTAAGGATTTTTGCAAGCAACAGTATGTGTGGGCAGGAAGGCACTTTACAGGATTATACAATATATTGCTTTATAAATACAACCACAGCTCTAGAGATTAAGGTTTTGTGAATAACCATGTACATGTTTTGGAGATGTCATTTTGTTGTGGAGTAATCTGTGGATTGAAGTCCTTACCAGTGTACATTAACACACAATAAAGTATAATGACCCAAAAGAATATCACATAAAAATTGGGTTACAGACAAAGGGAAAGCCTGAGATAGGAACTTGGTTTATGGCTCCAGCTGACATTACAGGTTAAACATAGTAGTTAAGTGCTATTATTTTAAAATATATTTGCAGAGACTCAGTTAAATGTACTGCAGAGGATTTGATTTTATCTATTCTTTCCTTAGGCAAAATATATTCTTCTATATATGAAATTAGTTTTATTTCAGTAAGATAACATTAATCCTTCTTAAATTCTTGTGAGATTATCCTTCAACAACTTTCTGTGAGATTATCCTCCCTTTCTCTTTTGCACATATATAAATCAGGGCCATTTACAGGATGGGAGATCATCAGTACAGGAGGCATAATGGTGCCCATTGTATTTGATAGCAATTTCCCATGTTTACTTACTTGCAACAGGAGAAAATACACTAGAGGAAAACAGAGGAAACCTGTGGAAATCCCCACAAGGTTTTCTAATTCCTTAGCAGAAACTATAATATAAGATTCAGCTGACAGAAGAGGCTCTTTCCAGCAAGAAATGAGTCATGCATCATGCTAAGGCTGCAGACAGCCAGGCCCTGGTGCCACCTTCAGTGAAAACCCACTCCAGAAGCCAAGTTCTGAGAAAGGTGTTTGGGGTTTTTTTCTCTCATTCTTTGTAGAGTGACATTTTATGCAAGGCCTTTTGCCCATTAACACTAAAGGCATTGAAATCTGGCACAAATTAAGACTAGCTCCCTTTTTTTAAAAAATGATTTTCATCTGCAAACTCTTTTTTGTTCTTGTAAATAAAGTAGCATTTTCACATTAATTAGAAAATCTACCTCATTTCTAGTCAAGTCCTCGTTCCATAATGAATTGAGCACACAAGTATCCATCTGAACACACTTAGGTGAGAGGTGTCACTATGACTCACACCATTGTTTTAGAAAGAAAATATTTCTCTGACATGATTAAAAAAAAAAAAATCAAGATGACTAAAAAGAGAATATCTGAGAGAACTCATGGGGTCTGCAGTGAATGTTATGCATTGGACTGTGCATTTGCAGCAGATCCTAAATTATTTTAATAGACACCATTGTCAAGACCTCTGCTGTTGTTGACCAAGACAGGATCTTGTCAACTAGAAGACAAAACAGTCTGAGACACTTCAAAGCTCTTCCTCACCATCTCCACCACATCTGGAACTAAAACCAAGATGCTGAAAGATGCATTTTTCCCCACTTCCAATTAACTTAATCAAGAAGGTACAAGCAGTCCTAGCAAAAGGACTGAGTTAATCCTTTCAGTTCCTGCCAGTTGACTGTCACAGCCCAGTTGTGCAGCCCTCACACCCTCTTGCTGCCTCTCCTGCTCATCCCATGCACGGCAGCATCACTTTTACCAGCTGCATGCCAACCTTTGGGGAGCTAATTGTACCCGTTTTGCACGCACCAGATGGGGATTCAAAAGCCCCTTCATGCTGAGCAGGGAGCATGTATCTGCTTTGTGAATGGATGCCTATCCAATACATAACTGCAGAAAGAAGGGGAAATCTTCCTCTATCAAGAAAAAAAAAAAAAAGGAAAGAGAAAGATGCAGCTATGACTATACTTTGCAGGAACCATTTCTGCCAGTATGTGTAATATGTTTCTGTTACTCCAGCCATACTAGGACCCAACTGACACTGTACTAGCAACATATAAATTGCTAGATGCATATGCTCCAGAGAGTAATCCATGGCCCTAGATCACTCATCACCAAGTGCTGCTCTCCCACCCTGCTGGAACCAGCTCTCCCCAGAGCTGTTTCGTGGTATCCACACTGTAAACTTCCTTCTCATACTGTACTGGTCTTTCCTGCTGGAAAGCATATGATGTAAAATTTTACATTTGACCTTGAAAAACTTGCATGTCATTATGTTAAAGTATAAACTGTTTTCTAAAGAAGAGTTAGCAAAATCTTGCTGTCCAATTTGGTGTTTTCATCTTGAAACCAGAGCGTTACACCTGAAGCTTTGGGAATTCATTGCTTTCCCATTACCACTTAGGACTCAACATTCCCTGTAACTCAGCAACAAAAACAAGTAAATGCCTTCAGTTTTTCAGTTCCAGTCATTATTCTGACAAACCCAGAATGAGACTTTGTCATAAAATGATCTTTCTAGCAGTAAACTTCAACTAGTAAATTATAAATATTTTTCAAGGGTATACAGTGCATATTTCCCAATGGTCCTTCAGATTCACTGTCTCCATGAAAAGAAAACCAGTAAATCACTGATATATTTCCCCTAGATAACAGTAACTGTCACCCTGACAAAACATCACAAAATCTGTATCTGCTAAGGATGGGCAAAATCTTGGAAGTACAACATCCAAGTGGGTAGTTGCAGTGGGCCATCATTAACACTAAACAGAGTCCCAGATTTGTGCTATCTAAGTTCCTTTCGGTGCTTGTTATTCTGAGATGAATCTTTTGGGTACAAAATCCTTAAAAGTACTCTTTTTTTTTTTTTTATGAATATGCCAACATGGTGAGTGCAAGTATCTAGCTGTTATGCAGTCTGTGCTGCCTATCTTTAGTTGTTATGCACTTTTTAAAAAGCTTTTTGGTAGAGATTTATGCCAAAAGTCCTTCCTCTGATCTTTTCTCCCTTCATTTCTCATGAAGGCTGCTTATAGTGACAAAGACCTCTTTTGCCAATATAGCTTAAAGTGTTGCCTTGGACAGATGTTAAAGTCCATTGACCAAGAACAGGACTTTTGTCCACACATAATGCAGCTGTATAAAAATTTCAGAATAACAGTGCCAAAGAATAATTCTTTTTTTCCCCCCACAGATCATAAGGGAAAGGTATGCAGTAAGTGCAGGCAGGCCATAGGGCTCTGTAATATTACATGTCTCATTTATTTCAAGATTATTAATCTTTTTTTGTTGTTTGTTAAGATTTTTGATCTAATGACCTTTCTATTACCATATTCTGATATTCTGAAAACGTTTTGCCCTTACATTTGTTTGATTTGAGTTACAGTTTTGCATGTGACTCAGAGGTCAAGGGAGATGATTCTGCTACTCCACTACACCCTTGTGAGAACCCACCTGAAGTACAGCACTCAGCTCTGGGGCCCCCAACATAAAAAGGACATGGACCTGTTGAAGAAAGTCCAGAGAAGGGCCATGAAGTAGGTCAGGGGGCTGGAGCACCTCTCCTGTGAAGACAGGCTGAGAGAGTTGAGGCCTTATAAGGCCTGGAGACCTTATAGCAGCATTCCAAAACTAGAGGGGGCCTACAAGAAAGCTGGAGAGAGACTTTTTACAAGGGTATGTAGTTATAGGACAAGGGGCAATGGCTTTAAACTGAAAGAAGGTAGATTTAGATTAGATGTAAGGAGAGCGGTGCTGCACTGGAGCGGGTTGCCCAGAGAGGTTGTAGATGCCCCATCCCTAGAAGTGTTCAAGGCCAGGCTGGATGGGTCTTTGAGCAACCGGGTCTAGCAGAAGGTGTACATGTCCATGGCAGGGAAGTGGAACTAGATGATTATGGAAGGTGTTTTCCAACCCAAACCACTCTATGATTATATGACTCCATAGTAAAAGGAAGGCATCTACTGATTTCAGAGAGATTTAAAGTATCCCTTTTCTAGAAAGTCAGATGTATTTAGAGAGTGGAAATTAAATGTGCTAAAAATTGCTCATGGAAAACAACAAACCCTCAAAAAAGGCCTGTGTACAATGTAACAGTCAGTAATAATAGCTGCTAATTAGGAGTTTGGTAGCTAGATGATAGCTTCAGGAGTCAGCACATGAAGTTCAGAACAATTGTCTACCTTAGAACTAAGTCATAAGAATGAAATTATGTTACTTCAATGACTTTAGACTACATCCACAAGGAAATTATGGAAATACTAATTTCATAGAGGACATGTTGAAGTTATTTGCCTTGACTTGCTGTACATAATATGGGGAGAAGTGGGCTCATCTTGCATGCTATTCATGTGACCTTTTTCTGCTAGCTACATTAATGTGAATTGAATTGGATCTTCATAAAATCCTCCTCCTTGCTCAGCTGTCGCCGTGGAGCTGCTTGGATGTCTAGCTTATATCTAAGGGTCCGTTAGGACTTTCAGACTAGGCCTTTGAAACTAGTACTGTGAGTCAAGTTTTAACGTCACTAGCATTTGCATGACTCTAAAGATCTCTTTACAACTTCAATGGATTTATTGAGGATTACATAAGCAAGGTCAGAATCTACCACTCCTTCTCCCAAACTATCTCAATGTATATGTCTACACCAGTAAACTAAACAGGACCAGGATAGGTTGGAGTCCTGGCACTCATTTATCCACATTGTTTAATTTTAAGCAACTTCAGAGTAGTTTGGCCTGTGCCACTTGTAGAATGTCTGGGAATAGTCTGAGGTATAAAATAAGCCCAGGAATGATCCCAATAAAAGTACAGATAAAGTTCCTTTTTGCAAGTAGAGAGAGTTTATATGGTGGTTTTGCTATGCCATTTGTTCTCAGGGTCAGAAGTCTGCCTTTATTCAGTAGCAAATGGGACAATATTGACAGGAAGTCCAGAACTCACACTCTTGATGGGCAAACTGTTGGTGCTGCTTTATAGAGCTCAAGGTAAATGGCAGCATCTGGCAATTACCAGTGGTTCTGTTTCTCAGAACAGTTCTTTACTCAGTTCCCAGTGAATACTGGAAAGATGGATAATTGAAAATATTTCAACCTTCCCTGGTATTTGTAGCAATTAATCCTGAACTCATTTACCTTATGATGTTTTGGAATACTAGTAAGAGGTTTATTAAAATTTCTGTTATTGAAATATCTTTCCTCAAGCGTATGTTTGGAAGTTAAAAATTTTTCCACTAGATATATCTTTACCTTTCCTTTGTAGGGAATAGATAGCTACATATTTAGTCCATTCTCATGGGTAATTTTAAAATTAGTTTATATCGCGTTCTACACATTCTATGCATTTCTAGTCTCCATCATAATTTCTTTTCCTGCTTTGAGTGCAAGCTACTGAATAGCTATGACAGTGTAGGCTGCAGATATACATTATGTTGCAATGGATTGCAGTTTATAAATTACACAGTCACAAAATGTACAGCTTTGACAGTAGATTACCAACGTATTATTCCAAAGCAGTCTACAAATTCTTTAAATATGCTTCCTGCAAAGACATTTTAATACTTATGGAAACATCTCCAAAACAAACTGTGGAGGACAATCTTTTCATTCAGCTAGCTGGAAAACTAAAATGGTGTTAAACATATGCTTCCAGATAAATCTGAAGATTTCCCCTAGAAAGGTATAATCAGTTACACAATCTGTTACAACCAACTTTGATGGTATAAATTTAATTGGATTAGCTTTTCCTGTATGCTGCACACTCCTCTCAATGTCACTAGTCCCTTCTTATGGTGGTCCTGCCTCATTGCTCAGAGGTAGAGTTCCAGAGACTTGTATATGAGTTTTCCGTTGAGGAGAAGTGAAGGGCATAATGTGAACAGATTTTAAACTTGACTTATTTTGTCAGTGTACACACACACACATACATCATAGCAGCCATAAAACAGAGACAACTGCAAACAACAGGAAGCCAGTCTCCCTCCCAGGAATAATGTCATACATTATGTACACAACACATAGTATGCAGAAAAAAAATTGTGATTTTGAGTATTTATTCAAATTTTTAAAAGGGTGGAAACTGTCTTCTTTCTTGCAAAGCACCTTTCCAAATGCTACAGTCTTAGCCCAAAAGTAATTTAACATAAAACTCACTGGACAATGTCTTCTCCAAACTGAGGATTTACTTGTGGGCTATGTGTAATAATGTCACCTACTGCCAACTGACAAACAGTTTGTTTAACTGCAAAGCGATGTGGTGATTATCTTTTTACAAGGTCTTCATATTTGTAGATTCGTGATCTTAATTTTGAGAAGAAAGGGAATTTTACCTGAGGCATTCTGAAGTAAACTCTGTTCATTAACTTAATGTTTCAAGGCAACCCCTGATTAAACCGTCACACACATATTCACAATGCATAAATTTATGCTTTTGTTCTACTGAGTTTAAAACAGATTCTCCACCAAAAATAAATGCAATATCAAATCGCAAGAATCTGACTAGAGTTTTGCAAGTATATTACGCTTAAGATGTTAACTTTTCAGAATAAGAAAAGGAAAACATGACTTACCTGGAACCAATATGTCAGTATTTTCAGCAGTACTTAAACCACATTTTGAATGAAGTGATCTAGCAAAAAGAAACAAGTAAGAAATTAGCAACAAAGTAATAGTTTTTAGATTCATAAAAGCATAAGCATGTAAATAAATCTTCCTTTATTCTTTACTAATTATAGAGAACTGTAACTCCATGTTCAATCATTCATAATATTTATTCCTCCATTTTACATTCCTTTCATACTGAATCTATAAGCAAGGGGATTTTTAAAATTAATTTTGAATGTTTATGATCAAATTTTTAAACCTGGTACATAAAATTCTGGTGTTCTGTCCATATTCAGCAAAGCAGAGTTAAATGCATGCCTGGAGTGATTGTAGTTTCATAATTTACAGTCATTTCAACAGTCATGGCTAGAGTAATGCATTCCACTTCCATCCTAACTCTAATTGCAGATGCACATGTTCTGAAGCACAAACATTACATCTGCCCAAAAATGTGTGTCAGGCCTGAAAAATGTATTTTACAAACCAACACTGACTGGAGAAATACAAATAAATTTCTACTTAGAACCGTGATTTTACTAAAACCAAATAACATGCTAGTCTCCTTTTATTCAGGAGGTGAATGGGAATAATGTGTTTGTGCTGGACTCTGGAAACAAGTTCACTTAAACCTTTTACAACAGAAGATTTAAGCCCATGTATCTTTCTGAGAGACACTGAGCCGCTATTCTGACCTGAAGCAGACTCTATTGGATGCTGTTTACTTAACATAAATAAATTCTGACTGGAACACATAGTAGGACACAGCTTGTCAACATCCTAGCTGGCTGACATTGCACTAGTCACTAGGGCTTTTTAAAAACTATTCCATTATGTTTAAAATAATCCAACAGCCCCTGAGAGGATGAGCAAAATATAATTTTGGTACCTAGTTTGGAGGTAGGAACGGGGCTTCAGTTTCCCTGTTCCACACGTGCTTGTTTACAAAAGGAAGAACCAAGAACATAGGAAAAGGAAGTTATGAAACAAAAAGTAAGAACTCGTAAAATACTTTAGTATCTTCCCTTCCCTTCCCCTCCCTGAAATGTCTCACAACAGCTCGGATTTTGTCTTTTAGCTTCATATATTTGGAGCCAAACAGACAACAAGGCTGGCTCGAGTCAGCTTGCTTCCCTCTGCCGACTGTCTTAAGCATCCCGGGAAGAGTGGAAAGTGGGCAGGATGTGTCTGCAAGCCCCTGGGCTGCACTCTTCTGGTCTGCTCTGCTTCTTGGAGT
>JAVSBS010017052.1:6514-38443 GCA_033124195.1 Coracias cyanogaster
CTTTTTATATGCAATATAATTACAGACATAAACAATAATTATTTACCCATTTGACAGCCTGATAGTTAAGCTGCCTAATTTTACTAGCTTCATATTCCATCCTTCAAAGATCACTGTATGACTGGTTTTTACAAGCTGTAATACATAAACAACTGAAAATTAGGTTGGTAAAGAACAGATAGAAATGTGTATTTCCATTGATACATTGCTATCTACACATTTCTATATAAATACATATTTCTATCTACCTTTACTCCCAACTCAAGATAATACTTATTAATGGCTTGTTTCTAGTCGAAGAGCTTTCTCCTCCCTCAAAATAGTTGCGATCTCACCCTGGGAATACAGGACAGCTCTTATTACCTACAGGATGTCCATTTTTGTCCCTGTTTCTTTGGAAATAGGCCAGACAAACATTGCCATGGCTGATGAAGCATGAGGGGAGAACATAACCTGGGGAACATGCTTTGTTCCCTCCTGGCTCCATAATGCACAGAAGACAAATCTCTTAGCTTATAGAAATTCTTAGCCACACTAAGGAGACATAATTACATTCCAAATCCTTCTAGCAGGATGTCCCCATGTGTGGTAGGTAGCCCAAATGGAGTACCAGAATGCTTTGATAGAACACAAGAATTTCCTAGGATCTAGTTGCCAAGTTAAACTTCACAATCTGAACTTAACTTGCGCTATGAATATGCAACTAAAAAAAAAAAAAAACATTCTTTTTCATTAAATGCACACGTAGTATCAGTATCTCATCAGTATCATGGATGTCTACCGGTTGACAGGGGTGACAGTGGAACTGCATTTGATAACCATTAGAAAGTGGATCATCCTGGACACTTAGAAGCCTGGTAAGGTAATTGAGGCTGTTTTCTGACAAAAACAGTGCATTCTTACTACCAATCTTTTACTGAAAGGTTTCTGAACTTCTATTTTGAAACATCTTGTAGTAATTTCTCAGTAAGATGCATGCTATGAGACTGGACTGATCACTCAGAATTCAGCCTTGACTTTAGAGTGTGATCTACTCAAACTCATGCTCTCAGGTCGCTTTCTGACCTGACAATCTTAAGAGGTTTCAAACATCACTGGAGTGTAAACCAGCCCTGCTTTGATAAAGACATTATTGGGCTTGAATTATAGGCATTTTCAGTATTATGCTTCTTGAGCACATCAACAGCATTCAACCAGCAAAAGTAGCAATTAATGGTAAAAAAGGGGAAAAATACCATGTGCTGCCCGCCTCTGATCTGCCAGAGTTGCTATGTCTTGCAATTGTTTTCTTTGTTCTTCATTAAGACCCTGTGTCAAAGCTTGGTACCACACAGGGTTACGATTCTGAATTGCTGCAAGAGTTAGAAAAAATAAAACATAAGCAGAAGAAAAGTGTTCATTTAAAATGTTACCTTTGTAACTCAAAGCTTACTAACTCGCTACCGTTTTCATCAGAATAATATTCTGTTAGGGTTACATAATTCAAGACATTTAAAAACATACAACCTCTGACCTCCTCCCTCGCACCATAAATCCATTCAAGTGTCTCCCCCTGCTCTGAAAGTTTAATGATGGCTTCCCCTTCCTAAAGAACCAACTTGCTCAAAGCACATATTGGAAAGCCTGTTTGGAAGCTTCCAAGAGGTTCTAGTTTATACTAAAACTTAAGGTAAAATATAACTTGCTGGCTAGGAAAGGAAATAGAAGTTACTTACTCTGAAAAATTGTTTTAAATATCTGATATTCATCAATAGGGTTGTCTTCATCATCAATAATTGTAGAATAGCCTTCCAAAGCAGTCTCTTCAGCATCATCTTCCTCCCAGTCTTCATCATCTCCATCTTCACCTGCCTGTTTTGCTAGAATTTCTAGATACTCTTGACCATCTTCATCAATGTCATCTTCATCACTCCCCAATTCCTCTGAGTTAAATATCACACACAAAAAAGTTTACCTCAAGAACAGTAAGAACAAGTCTTTAGGAAGATGGGTGATTATGAGAAACAGGCAACAGAACTGGTAACAGAACAGTGCAGGCTAGAGAGGGGGAAGCTCACTTCACACCTCTCCTAGTGCCCTGGTCCTCTCCCTCACCCCTAGCCACTTTCCTCACGCTAAGTGAGAAAGGATTATTTTATTGTCATAAAAATAAACACAGAAATGTATATAGAGATAGTTTGGAACAGCAATTGATAAAACTTAAAGCAAAGCAATATTTGTGCTCCAAAGAAAATTTGAAGTCATTTGATGGAAACTTTTCAATGCATATTCAAAAGGGCTGTAGAAAAGAATGCTTGAGAAATAAATAAATGTAACAGTATGAATGATCTGGAAAGTCCAGAATCCAATAGCATAGATCAAAAAGAAGCTGGGATTTAAGTAGATAGATGAAAACCAACAGATTTTCTTTTGAGTGTGAAAACTGTCCCAAACAATCACTCAAAGACATCAGGCTGATGATGGAAAGAAAAAAAAAGGAAACAAGAACTAAAAGCTTAAGCAGAGTACAGGAAAAGGTGAAGAAAGAAGTATAGGGAAGTTTTAAGTAATTCTGAACTTCATATAAAGAAGACAGAAAAAGATGTGAAAGTCTGTGAAATGACTGAATGAATAATAAAGTCTATGGATGCTGACAAATTAACGTTAGTCCAGGAAAAAAGCCACAATAACTGTAATTTTCAATACACAGCTAAAAAACCAGCAGCTCATGGGACAGTTTGCAACATAAAGTCCCAACTGTAGCATAGATACAGAAGATGATTTCTGGAAACTCCTGGCTGACTATTACTCCTCACTCAAATGCAAACCGTGGCCCAGCAATAATTCCTTTCAGCAATAACAGCGCCCACACACAAAAGCTTCATGTGACTTTGAAGAGACAGCCTAGGAAGTTAGCTTTTAAGAGGGACTGGAAAGTTAGTCACATGAACACTGGACATCTTTAATGACTTTCTACTGCAGCTTTTCATTTTTTTAAATTAGGGAACTCTAAAGAATTCCACAAAGGAACTCAGCATCTCCATCAGAAAAAAAAAACCAACTATGAAGTAACAACATTTCAAGTTCCATACCTGTTTCCTCATCTTCTTCTGCTTCATCATCATCATCACTGTCATTTTCATGCTCTGCGTGACAGGCGTATGCTCTTTTCAATCCGTTAAATAAAAGGATAAAAGCTGGCAGGATCTGGCCAGCAACTTGATTTAAAACCTGTGGTATTTGCTCGAGATCAATAAGAGCACACAAGCCAAGCACACACATCTTTCTATCATGAAGTCTATAAAAAAAATAAAATAGTAAAAAGTTGCAAGTTTTGTTATGATTTACAAGCAGGTAATAGAGGTGTATCCCAGGGAATCATCTTCACAGTTAGAAAAAAACTTACCCCAAGAAGCAGTCCACATCATTAAGCCACTGTGTTATGAAGTGATTAGTGACAGGCTCCACATTATTGGGAAAACGAAGATTTTCCAATGTATTTAATAGTAAATGAGGATTGTAATACAAAGCAGCTATGGCGACCTGGAGGCACATTGTTCGCAGTTCACTTGTTTTCACTTCTCTGGTCAATCTCTCTAATGCAGCTTCCACAAATAAAGGTATGCACTGAAGAGTGAGAACAAATTGAGTGATCAAAAAAAAAATTTTTTTTAGTTCTGTATTTCACACTGAAATGGCATAAAACCGGTCTGGTGCATAAATACAGATGGCATAAATGGAAATAATTTTTAGTTGCCAGCAGAAGTGATATACAAAGATGAAAATAAAAGGTGAAAATACTTAATTTACTCCAAGCTCATGGAATGTGGCATCATGCACAGTAGATGTAATTCCTGGTTCTACAATCTTTAGTATTAAAAACAAAAAATAGAGGAAATGTGTATACTAGAAGTCCAGAAAAATCAACCTAGTCTTTTTTAATATCCACAAAGTGAAGAGATATTACTAACATTCCAAGAAAACAGCTGTTCAAAGGAGTAGTCTCTTCAGAGATGCTACACACAAAAAACTGCTACATAATATTTTCTTTCAAATTTTAAAAGCTTCCACAAGCATTAAAAAGCATGCAAACATGTTTAAACAGCTGTTTTACACTGCTTCTCATGTACACAGCAGAAGCACATATTCACCTCTCAAATTTCAACTTTCCTCTATGAAATTGATTTGGATTCTAGGAACTTCATTTCCATTCTTATTTCAAGGCTATTAACTTTACAGACTGAGTAATTTTCATGAAATATTCGCCAGAATTAACTTCAAAAATAATTAAGTGACTTTTAAAACCAAGATGCTCCTAAACAGTACTCTCCCAGGTTCACAAGAACGCTTGAATTTTGCAGTGTCCTCAATTCTAGAGACAAAATGTGCAATAACTATCTCTGCAGTGCAGGTAACTGAGTAACACTGAGGTAGAGGACAGGATTTATTAGTCACACTACACAAACTTCTTGGAATGGAACTCATGTTAATACATAATTAGTACTTAAGAGTAGTATCTTCTAAACTATTAGTTACAGCAGTCAAAGTTGTTACCAACCTGATCAATGCCGCGCCCTTTACACTGAAGAATAATTACTTCTAACAGCTTTGCTGCATGACATTCTGCATCTTCTCCAGCAACTCCTGTAAGGACCTGCAAAAAGTAACAATAATGGTTGATGATATCCCTTCAAGGAGTATTTTCTATATACTGCTTTGCTTTGAAAAGCTGATATAAATTTATCAGCTTTATTTATTACAATGATAGCATACACATCCATCAGAAAAGCAGCCACATTGACAGCAGTGGCTCAGTATCACAACTAGAGACTGAAACACTGCTGAATGTGGGTAAAACTAATCTATGTGTACGAATATTCAATAATGCTATGGGCACAGGGCTTGCAACAGTAACCACAGAAGTATCAGCTGCCATTTTTCAAAGGTTTATTTCCATACAAAAACCAGAAATTTTTCTTACGCATTCATGTACTGAATTTTGCAAAAATTTTGTTTAGAAATTTGGAATATCCAGTGGGAGACTATGCAATACATAAAACTTGTGTTAAAGATTCACTGTGCTCAGCTAATAAAACACTAAACACTAAAAGGTTATAACAGGGTAATTTTATTTTTTGTATATATAAAATGTTCAAGTATTTACAATCAGCCTGGTTTCAACTTGTTTTCAAATAAAGGCTAGTAAGAGTTATTTACTGTAATATTTAAACATCTTCAAAAGAATTACTTGGGAAATACCACGGGCAGGGCAGCTGACAGTTCACCACAGGTCTTATATAGACAGAACACATGATATCCAGAAGTGGAAAACTGAAATTCCCAAAAATTACTATTAGAAATTATAAAATATTAACACTGTCTTATAAAGAAGTATTTGTTTCCTCACATAGGGCTAACATTCTGGAAAGCTTTGCATTCTACATATTGATTGGATAAAGAAATCCCAGTTGGCAGCCTTTAATACACAAGAGCTGAGAAGTTTACATAAAATACAGAAACACTGCCCAAGAGTGACTAGACTGAGTCAGAACTGCTTAATAAATAACTTCCTATTCCTATCCCTCTGCTTTCCACCCCTAGTCCACATGTTTTAGCCAATATATTTAAGACCTTTAGCATACATACAGTATGTTGTATTCCAGCCATTGTGAGGCTACAAATCGCAGATAAAAGCAGCCATCTACCTTTTGCAATGCACATGTGTTCTGCACACCCATATGCCCAAAGCGTATTACTTAAAACATGTGTGCGCTGTTGTGCTGGTCCAGCCATCAGCATTTTACGCTGCCATCAGCTGCCTGATCACACAGCCCAAGGCCGAACTCAGCAACATCCCCTCAGAAGTCTTCTTTCAAACAGTCCTACCATAGGTTCCTGTGGTGCCAGCTTCTCCACTGCCCACTGTGGTGCCAGCATCGTCTGCTGGACACAACGGACAGAGACGGCTCCTCAGTGCCCCTTCACAGGGAAGGACACCACTGAGAGAGCTCAGCAAGATGCAACCAGCTCCAACAGAAGCCGCACCCAAAAGGAAGGTCCTCCAACTACTTGGCTCCTGGTTGATGTAGTCCTGGCCTCACCCACCACCCCAACCACAACCACCTGGGTGAGGGCAGAGACACAGGTGGGCCAGGTTCTGCCTCTGGAACATGAAACCAATAAGAAAAACAAAACATTCTGCCAGGTTGTGAATCATCTGCAGGTCAATTCCAGCTCAGGGCCCACAGCTCAGGTCTCAGCACTTCACTCTTCTCTATATCTGAGACAAAGCCACATACTCAGAGCTTCCAAAGTGCACAGAAAATGTCTTTGAGAGCACACAGAACAATATCCAGATTTCTCATTTGTTGTTTTTCCAAATTATCTGCTTGTCCAAAGTGGCAACATACATAGTGGTAGCCACACTGCTGCAGAGACAGACCGTTCTCAGCTTGCTTTGTAAGCCTGTGCCTTTGGTGGACGATAGCTCTGATTTGGGGCAGCATTGCTGATATGACTAGGAAGTGTTGACCTTTGTAGGCATTTCTGTTACACTCAGTATAGATATTTTTCTGAGGGAGTTTTCAGGAGCCTAAACCCAGATATCCTGCATCATTCTCAAGCTGCTGGATCAGCAGTGCTTCCTGTAGGGAAAAGCATTGGGAGAAGGCTATGAGGGTGATTGAGGGAGTAGAACATTTGTCTTAAAAGGAAAGGCTGAAAGCCCTGGGGCTCTTTAGCCTGGTGAAAAGAAGGCTGTCAGGGGATCTGGTCAATGTTTATAAATATCTGAAGGGTGGGTGTCCGGAAGATGCGACCAGACTCTTTTCATTGGTGCCTAGATAGGACAAGAGTCAAGTTCAAAACTTGAACACAGGACGTTCCACCTCAATATGAGGAGAAACTTCTTTCCCATGACAGTGGCAGAGCACTGGAACAGGCTGCCCAGAGAGGTTGTGGAGTATGCTTCTCTGGAGACTTTCAAAACCCACCTGGACATGTTCCTGTGTAATACGCCCTAGGTTCTCTTCTTTACTGAGAGAGTGGTTAGGCACTGGTACGGACTGCCCAGGGAGGTGGTGGAGTTACCATCCCTGGAGGTGTTTAAAAACAAGTGGATGTAGCACTTGAGGCTATGGTCTAGTGGTTAGGCGAACCTGCTTCAGGAGGGGGATTGGACTAGATGATCTCCAGAGGTCCTTTCCAACCGCTAATAATCTGTGATTCTGTGGGAAGTCGTGGGCTTGCTGAAAGAACAATCACATGTTTTTCTTTGTTCTGGAGCAGGCAGAAAGTCAGAGGAAACGATCAGGTTTTTTTTTTTTTTGGTTAAAAATTAAAAGTTAAAAGCTTCCTTCAACAAAATTGAGACAGTATTTTGATTTCTCTTTTTCATTTCTAAGCTCATACTTACCTACTGTTTTGGAATTACTGTTATTAGAAGAGTGCCTGGCACCCCTCAATGAGCTCACAGCCTCATTTATTGCTATTAGCCCAGCAAAGGTGTATAGAAAATTGTTGCACCTGTGGCATTCATCAAACGCAATTTGCCCATCTTAGAGCTTTATTCTTTCATTACTAATGCTCTGAGTAACTCTGATTTTTTCCACTATTTTCTCTGAATCACTAATTACTACATTTGATTTTCATTAATATGAACAGCTAATATTATTTGAAACAGTCTGTCAAGAGGGCAGATAATCTAATTTTGTACGGCTCATATTTGTATGTGTTTCCCAAATAAGATATTGTAGTTAATTCGTGTTCAGTACCAAGCATGAGCCAGACTAAGCTTCCAGCTCTAAATATATATATACAAATTCCATACATATATATGGGTTTCCCTGCAAGGACCCAATTCTGGAAAGCATTTAGGCACCTCCTTGGAGTTTGGTGCTTTCCTAGCTAAAGTCTAATTCTGTGTATTATTCCAGATGTGGTTTCTAGGTGCTAATGCAATGTGAATAATGTCAAAATGGGATGCTGATAAATTGGTGCTAAAACCTCTCTCTCTGACTTAAAATGTAACCTGAGTTCAGTGGAAACCCTCCTGTAAATTTCCTCTGTTCCCACAGCCTCAGATCCCACAGCACCAGCACTGCTCCAAAGCCCTGTTTTCCACTCTCAGGAAACATGCCTGAGTAACCTGACTTGTGAACAAAGAAGCTATTTCCATCCCTAACCCTAGTAGCTAGACAAGATCTAAATGACATTAAAAATAACAAAATGCCCAAAAGCTCTTGCACTTTTGTGAGCAGGCAGGGATGCAAACTGTCCTTGGGAGCATCAGCTTCACAAGAAAGGGTTCTGTAGATCCTCTATTTATCCTCACCATTTTGAGCTGATGGAAAATTATAGGTGTGAGTATTCTAACCAAGCATGTTTTTCATTAATAGTATCAGAATAAAACCGCAGAAGTTTCATATTAGAAATGCTGCCTTAACATAATGAAGAGATACAGTTTAGCAGCCTGGTGATTCTGGTGTAGGCTACCACAGTGACTTCTGTGAGGATCAGCTATAGAAACTCCACAAGTGAGAGAGCCAGCGACACATGGGATAAGATGGGCTGGCCAAGAGTCTCACCTGCAGATAAGACTACAGAGCTGGTGCAGCTTAAAACCAGCCTGGTGTTTCTCAGGACAGTCATTTCTAAGCTGAGCAATTTCACATGATGGTTTACAGTTTGGAGATTAAGAGGTTAGGTTGTTTGTTTTCCTTTTTTCCACCCAGCAGTTATTATTCTCTGGAGGAAATGAATTCCAGTGATCAGGGGGAGAAGGCATTAGGTTGGAGGTGGTGCTTTCTACAGGAAATACCCTGATAATCAAAGAATCACCTTTCCTGTCCCTTCTTCCATATATCTTTAAAAGCTGTATGAAAATGGAAAACTAAAGATGCCATCACAATTTTTTTCATTCTGTGTTCTCAGCTGATCGTTCCCTATGCAAACAATGACAGTATTGTACTGTGGAAGGAGAGGCAGACATCAGGGAAAAAACATTACTTTTTTCATCCATCATATTACAATACGATGAATTGAGCAATCTCCATTACTAAATACTGATACAAATTATTTGCTTTGATATCCTTGGGCATGCAAGAGATACTATATTGATTTTTAAATTAAAAGAAGTTCGTCATTATAGATTATGTATAGAATGATACTTTTAAAACCACCCACAACATTACCAGAAGTGTGAAATGTGGTGAGAAAGTGTGCTATGAGAGAAAAAAAAAGGTAATTTATCTGGTGACTTGTTTTTTAAATAAATTCTTATTTTTAAGAAACTAACACAATATTAGTGACTACATTCAGGTTAATAAAAACACTGTTTACTCATTCTTTGTTGACAGCGTTTGATTGATATTCTGAGAGACACAATTCACCATCTGAATTTTCTGCCCAGGATTATATTGACAATAGGTCCCACTAGCAGGAGGCATAGTTTTTGTTTGTTTTCCCCCAAGCTGTTTAAAACTATAAACATATGGTGCAAACATATAACAATATTATGTCAAACCAAACTGGAATGTGAGTTTGTAACAGAATCTTCTCTAAACTAAACTAAACTATTTTGTCTACTGATCTGACATTTTTAAGAAGTTTATGGATTTGCCTTTTCCTTTTATAAATGAGATCCAGTGCAAAAAAAAGGTAATGCATGCCAGTTTCCTCACACAGACATTGACATGCTGGCAAATGCAGCCCAATGCAAAGTAAGCTACTTCCATGGAAATTCACCCACACAAAACAGAATTTGTTCTATTCTTCTTTAAATGGCCATACAATCCTTCTGTTTAATTTAAGAAGACAGGAATAACTTTGTAGCTTAACCCATGTAATAAAGAAAACAGCTATGGTTAGGAGTTCTTCGTATTGTAGATGTAGCTTACATGATAAAGGGAGCTAACTTCCTAGAAAAACAAAAGCAGGTTAAATCTGGCTGATGTAGTGGCTCAGCAGACAGGAGTATAGACCCTACAGAATTATAAATGTCACGGTTGACTTCCCAAGCCACTGACTAGATCTGGGAAGTAAAGCAGTGGCTAACACTGCCAGAGCCACATTATCTGTTGATGCATCCTGCCCTACGGCAAAAATATCTGTTCATTAACCCACCCTGCATTCTTCCCTCAGGTACCCACAATAAGAGTGCAAAACAAAATATGTTTTAACTTGTAGCAATTACAGCACATTACAATAACAACTGGGGCAAATCTGCTGGCAGTTGGGAAGTTGTGTATCACAACCAGTCTGAAGTTTAGGGCTGCTGCACAGGCTGAATTCTTGTTCAGAGTGAAGGCTATGGCATGCAGCACAGCTGCACTTGGGATGGTTTCCGCTAGAGCTGTATCCTTCTTTAAGGTCCACTTCACTCAGCACCTATGATTCTCTGCCAGAGACTGTGGGGAGATACCAGTCAGTATTTCTCTGCATATTTCTCAACAGCTTCTTAACCCCATTTGGAGCAAAGCCAACCAGACAGCCTTAGGCATTTACCAGGGAGTAGGGATACAAAGATGGTGGCTTCTCACATTTTCAGTTAATGACAGAAAAAAGTCTCCTCCTTATTTGAAAAATAACCAGCAATGACCAAGGCCAAAATATTGCTGCATTAAAGCTTATTAGACTTTTTCTAAAAACATTGAAGAATGCATCCACGTTTCCTGGACTTTTATTAAAATGCCCCAAACTTAAATGAATTGTCTCGGGAACAAAATATGTAACGTATTTTGCTCAATCCACAATAATGTCTTTGTTCTGAGCAGTTTGGAAGACTCTGATGAAGGATCATGCAGATGGCTGTTGTGCCAGGAAGATGTTTCCGCATCTGCACCAGCTGTGCCCAAGCCTGGTACGCAGCACAGCAGAACCAGGGACTCTGTACCAGCCACTGCCACCAGCACCTCTGGAGAATAATGCCTTCCACATATGCTCTAGCTGTTTTCTCCAGAATGGTAAATATTAGGCTTTTCATTTTAGATTGACAGCAGGCTATTAAGCCCTTCAGATAAAAACCTTAGCAGAAAAATGAAGTACAAATTTTTAATGCAAAAGCAGATTGGGAGCAGACGAATGCTGTCATGGCCAGGTTGTCTGGCATCATCTTGCTCATGAGAGTGGCCACTGAGCAACGCAGCCACTGATTACTGCAGAGCTGGGATCAGGACCAGCTGCAGGCTCCAGACCCTGCTGGGGTTTCTACCCATTGGAGAAGACTGCCTGCAACGCTTGCCTTCATGTGGGCTCTTGTACCACTGCAAAGAAGCTGGGGGACAAGGGCAGAGGGCTTATGGTAAGATGAAAACTCCATTTTGAGCTACTGCTGCCATATAACCCCACTGTGATATAGGTAAGTTCCTCCAGGGTGTTTTCTGATTACACTCTCTGCTCCAGCTGCTCCTGAAATAATGCTCTGGACCCTGGGACAGGGTAGAGGGAAAAAGGCCTGCAGCCATGGTATGTGATGCAGCAGTGTGCACACAACGTGTATGTGTAAAACAAGCAAAAAAGCCCAGGAACCCCCTCTGTTCTCTTTCCTCCAGTTAATCTATAAACAGGGGTAAAAAACAAAGGAATTTTTCTAAGCTTTAGATCTTCTTATGGAAGATTTGAAAAATAAAATGCAGAGATTCTTTGGCTGTCTTTGCAAGTGCACAGCAAGACCTCTAGAGTTTTGCTGGTTTTTTTTTCCCTTATTGTTCCTTAGTTGTACCTGAGCACACAGCAACACTAGAGGAGATGCTGTTGGCCTAACAGCAGAAATTTTGCTGCTTAACCTTTGCCTGCACCATCTCTGCACAGGGAGGCACGCTGAAGAGATTGATAACTAAAGCTGCCTGCCTCTTGTCTTCCCCATTTTACAGGGAGACCAGGTGCATGGAGGTTATGGAACAGCAGGAAAGATATTTTTGTGCTCTAACTTGAAGAATTTTGTCACCTTCCCCTTCATACAGAAATAGAAGCAGGTAGAATTGCATTTGTCAAAACAAGGGGAGCTTGTTAAGGACTTGAATGGCTTTTATGAAGAAGGTTCACATTTGATACCCTGTGACAGACGTCAAACACTACAGATTAACATTTTGAATGTAGGAATCACTTTCTACACAACTGAAAAAAACTTAGCTACACCATAAAGTATCTTTTAAGCTCTTCCCTATTTCATTAGGAGCTCTGTAGCAATTTGATATGTTAAAAATGGGCCACAGATGGGTCATGCTCTGCAGGACTCAGATATTACAGTTTGATAACCTGCAAATTAGTCTCAATCTGTGAAAGAAAATTGTTAAGATATACCCTCTATTAATTCAACCAGAAGAAAGTTAATCTATAGGCCACAGTTATTTTCCATTATTTTATTGCCATATTTTTCAAAGATTGTTTAGCATGTACCAATCAGAGATTACTGGAATAAAAGTTTTTTTGTTTTATTGCACAGAACAGAGACAATATTCTTCAAACTCAGTCGCCCAAAATTAAGGTTCTGTTTTTATGTACCTCTGCTTTCCTGGGGTTCACAACCCCTACCATGAATAGGTTTGCAATGCCTCGGAAAAGTCAAGCCATTTTTGTTTAATTTTTTCAATAGTTACTTCTGAGACTAACCTTCAGGCATAACCTGTGAACATCCTGCCTCCCAAAACATCTTTGAGATTCTCAGATGTGTTCAGGTTTAGCCTACCTCTAGACTCACTGTTTACTGAAAACATTAAATGTATATTGATTTCCATAGTTATGGAGAAACCAATACTGAGCATTTGTGAGAATCCCATCTTCGTCAGTTATAGATGTTAACCTCAACATTACCCTGGATTTACAATATTAAAATGGAGAATAAAGCTTCTTCCAGAAATTTGAAGATTGGTATGCACAAGTCCGTTTCAAACCAACAGGTTAAATCACTGAATCAGAAACATACAGAGCAGCACATGTGGCAGCATGTGTGGTGCATGCAGACACAGGGTGAGTACCTCAAACTGCAGAAGGCTCCCCTGCCAAGCTGCTGGGGCATGCACCATAGGAAGAGCAGGGCCTCGGGGACCATGGGACCCTCTTTGGTTCAGAGCATGAAGCCACCACTCTTCTGCTGGTGCTGTGCTGAATGCCAGGCTGCACCTGCTTTTCTGGGGTGAAGCTTATAAATTCCAGGTGTGAAGCCTGTTTCAATGTTACCTCATTAATCATTATTTCCATGATTTATAAGTGGCTGTCAGTAGCATGAGTAGTGTGCTATGAAAAGCTCTGTTCCACGGATGGGACCTCATCAGTGAGAGCAACAGTTTCTTCCCAACAGTTCTGCTTGGAAAAGCTTTCATTTAGCCAGATTTTCACCACCATCTACATCTGAAATTAGACACTTGTTTCTTGAGACGGTTTATTACTCCACACTGTAGCTCCTAGTGGCTAGGACATTTTACTAGCTCAGCTGAAAATTGGCTTCAAATATGAAAAATGAAACCTGATCAATTTTAGCATTTCCAGTCATTTGATTCCAAACTTTCACACAGTAGAGTAAGGCTCAAATACAACTAAAAATAAGATACTAACTGAAATTATACAGATTATTCTGTGTATCTTCATTTCAGTTCATACCTAGTTTTCCTATCAGAACATAATGATTATGGGAAACCAACACACTGTTCAACTATATTACATCAAATGTTTCAATACAGTATGGTAAATATTTTCTGGATTTGATAATATTAGGTTTGGTTTTATATTTCAGTTGTAATGATAAGAGATTTTCTTAATGGTAAGTGTTTTAGACAAATGCTCCGTAAAAATAATCCTTGATGACATGAATGCCATTAGGGATCTCCCATGACACAAGTCATGTTACAGAGCCACATTGAAATAAGTCTTAATGGATGCTTTCTGCATGAAAGAGAAAAATGACTGAATTCTACATGCAGAAGTGAGAGAGAAAACCAAAAGTACCTAATCATAGTATAACTGAGTTAAATTGAAAGAAAAAACAGCTTTTGAAACACAGAAAGAACTCAATTATTTCATATTTTTTCCCCTCAATGTTGTTAAACTTTCTTGCCTAATCTATCCTGTGTTTTTTTCTGACAGGAAACACTTGTAAACCAGTATCTGGCACACTCGTAGGTGGAAAATATTTCTCTTGAAAAGAGAAAAATCCAGTCTTGACCCAGTTGAATCTAGCAGCAACAGCTGAAGACAAAGACAGTGGCCTCAACACAACCCTGGACTTATTTGGGTCCTTTAGGCTCCACCCCTCACACTTTCCAGCAGCACTCACAGCCCAGCAGGTCTGGCTTCTCCCAGGGACCGGCACCGACTTCGGCACCCAGCTGGTAATTGAAGGAGATTTGTTGATAGGGAAATCTTCTTCCAACCAGTGTGTTGGCCAGTGTAACACATATGAGCTTATCTAAAATACATAAGCTTATCTGCTATAATTTTATGTGTATTTTTACACATCAAAATATTATTTCTTTCTTGACCTCTGTGGCTTATTATAAATGTAAGTTTTGTACTTTAAGTGACCTTTTACTGTTCTTCTTTTCTTTCCTTTCTGTAATTCCTTGTCAGTTTAGCAAGGACTTCTTGATTTACCTTCTCTTTTCTGTTCAATATTTGTTTTTTTACACACTTCACAAGTGCCACAGGATCTACAGTTCATTGTATTTGATCAAGTTAAATCACATACATATAGTGAAGTCTCTGAATTAAGAAGGCTGTGAAAGCTCTTAAAATCACATTTTATGAAACCAGCAGAAAAGCCATTGGGTAACAAAAGGCAGTCAGGCCACAGGTCCTGCAGAAAGTGAGTGATATGAGGCAGTAGGTTGACCACAGTTTATTGCCTGCCAGCTAAATAAAATGGGATGTGGCTTGCAGGCTTTTCTTCCAGATTGATAACATGTAATTCATGTTTTGGGTGGTAAGGCTCTGATCTCCTTCAACTGTAACATTCCCTTTGCTCTTACTAAATCTGTCCCTCTTTGCATCACTCAAAACATTCATGTGCTAATAGGAAACTGTTGAGGGCCAGTTATGGATGGCAAGAATAACACTGTTTACAGCAAATTACTAGCTCCGTCCCCTACCCCAGATAAAATCTAAAAAATATTATCTTGATATATTCATATCATAATATTATGCATATATATCTGACTTGTTCCAGTTAATGCCAGAAAGTAAAACCTTTTATTTGAGTTAGGAGAACAGAGAACCAGCAACCGCCCAAGCTTACAACTGTGTCAAACCCAAACACAGGTTTCTAAGCAGAAAGCCCTGCTCTAGGGAAGGAGTTTGCTTCCCATGGTGACTGCAGCACCTGCTACACTTGGCGTATGTAAACAGTAAACATGAACATTTCCTGAGATTTAGTTCAAGCTCCATGTCTCACAATATGAATCCCAATTACTGCACTTTGTGCAAGAAAGAAGCATACACGCATCGGTGCTTGTGTTTGCAAAGTACACAAAGCTAGACTTGCCTCTCCACAGCCCCAACAGGACAAAGGGTCAGATACTCCAAATCTGCAATTCCTCGAAGTACTAAGGGACTTTGGAGGACACAGGACCTCCGAGGGTGATGAGCCTTGTACCTCCCTGCCACAAGACCACAGCTCTTCTATAAGAGATGGAGTGGTGCCACACTGTGGCTGGGTGAGACATAGCACCTACAGATGAATTGGCAGTAAGACAGTCATGACAACCAAAAAAGGTGGTGTTTTGAGCCCAAAAGACAAAAATAATTTTGAGTAAATATGCATCCTCAGTGACAACAAACATCACGCTGACATTGAATGGGAAGTTTACCATACATCAAAGATCAAGCTGTATACCAGAAATCCATACACTTAGAAATGCTTGGCAAAATGTAGCTGTTCTCCTAAATCATGAATCAGAGCTCCAAAATGTAACAAAATGAGCAAAGATGGAATCGACAGCTACTCACAGCGAATGCAATCTTGCTTACAAAATTCAACATGGAAAGGAAATTTAGCTCCTAGGAATAGATGCTATTTATAATTTGTTTGCAGTTCCCCAGCTGATCAACTCCCAGCTGTACACCAACTAAACATCAGGGGATTAACTCAGCTTTGACATGGAGTAATCGGTCTATTTCATCTTTGAGCTGTATCTCAGATCTTCACATTTCCTTAGAAACACATGATATTATTTCACTGCTACATCAACTCTAAAAGTGGTAGTTAAGCCAAGTATTGCATGGACTGTGGAAGAAACCTCTTGAATAAACACATAAGCAGTACCTTCTCTACTTTGTAAGTAACTTCCTAAAAGCTGTTTAATAGCATCCTAGTATAGTCTATAACGATCACTAGCATCACTACTTATATACAATATCTTAATGAGCTGCTCACATCACAAAGATATTTCTAAGATGGAATTTTCATAGACTGCAGCAGATGACATTGCCAGGAACTGCACGTGTGATAAGGAAACAGCCTAGCCAATAAGAAAATATCCTAGCTGATTATTTCCTGCTGTTACTCTACTTTCACTGAGATACAAATATTTAGGCTAATTCTCCAGAAAGTCAAATGCTTCAGTCAAGGTGGTATTTTATATACCTTTTCTATGTGATAATGTAATGTATTCACAGTGATTTAGGAGGACTGCAAACACATAATTCTAGTTCTCCCTTTACAGGTGATACCAACTTGTACAGGATTAAAATATCTGTAGTCCATGTAGGTTTGCAAAACTTGAGGCCAGTCCATGTAGGTTCACTCTGGTTGCACACACACACATGTACACAGACACACAGATATCCATCAGACACCGTACAGCTCCATCTTTTGACACATCACAGATGCTTCGATTTTGTTCCTGACACAGAACAGTAAACCCATGGCCATCTCAATTATAGTCCACTTGAATGCTAGTGAAATAGAAAACAGAAAGCCACACAAACAGGGGCCAAAGCAGGACAATCTCATTGGATTGCTTCCATGTGTACATACCAGCCACTATAGCACAGAGGCATAAGGTTTCTTCTGTAGAAAAATTGCTGCTAAATTGTCTCTTGCTTCCCATTCTGGAACTGTACTTGTAAATAGAGGTTGGCAGGTTATTTGTTTGTTGGCTTTTCTTAGGCGTGCTACCACTGTGTCATGCACTGACAGTCTTGCCCCAGAAGTTAATTAAATGTTCAATATATATTACAGATTCCTTCAATTAGTATTAATTTGTGGAGGTCTAGGACACCTCACCCATTAAGTTCAGATACATCTAATTTGTTCTTAATGTATGCTCATTATTTGCTATACAAATGTGGAAGAGATTTCTACACAAGCCTTTTATTCAATATCATTTCATGAATAGCCAAATAGGTAGCATAAATAGCACTGGTTCTATTTTTGAATCTTTGCATCATGACAGTTAGGGTTCCAGGCATTTGAGTTGTTACAATGCAGTCTGAAAATCCATACTGCCAGCAAATGACTCAGAAGCATACATTTAATGGTAAGCTGTCAAATACATTGCTTTAAATGTTGCCAAACATTACTTTAAAAAGAGTTCCTCAGATAAGAACCAAACCTATTCAGTTCTCATCTCTGAACTTCTTACTTCCAACCAAAATTTCAGTAATATTTTGTTAAGCAATGATAAATACTTTTTTAAATATTGTAATTATTATTTTTTGCTAGAAAATTGCAGCCAGTAATTTAAAGATTACAATAATTTATTAATTACAATAATTTAACAATGGAAGATACATATAATTCCTATTTTGAGAATCAGACAGAAACATTATTCCATGGAAGAAAAATATTTATTCTCACCTATCTTAAGCTCTATCTGAATTCAATAATTCCCTAGCAGTGAATATTGGCTTGCAGTCCTTTGCTAAGAATAAATCAATAGAGCTCCTTAATTAACCAGTAATACCCATTGTAAGTTGTCTTCTACTTCTGCATATTTTACAGAGCAACAGACAAAAAAAATAAATGATCTTTTCCTTATGAGCAGCCTCATTCAGAAAAAGAGCAAGGTACATGCTAAACTGAATTTCTCCGTATCTTCATTCAGTTCACTACCACTAGGTGGCCAAGGCAGGACTGCTGTAATTTTTAAGACCAGTGTTGGATGGTTCACGAGCCTTCTGTTACAGAATGAACATCAACCACCAAACACAAATGATGCACCAGCATCAGTTTTCTTGTTATATGAATCCCAGGTTTCCATCCTTGCCAAGCAAGTTCAGGACAATCAATTCACAGAGCTTAGTTTAACTTTAGTTAGTACTTTTGGGCAGCAGAGATATGAGAATGAAAAGTATATTAGTCAGCATATTTTTCCATCTGTTTTGTTTTGTTCTGTTTTTACAAAAGGCAAGCAGCTGTTTTGTATTTTTTTTTTAATTTATGATAAGAACATTTTAATGTTTTGAATATACCAATCCTTCAATCTATAGTTCTCTGAAGTGTTACTTTGAAGGGAAAATCACTTTGGTAAGTTCAGAACTAACAGAAGTTTCAAACTGTTAGTTAAAAGGGTCATTAAAAAAATGTTAAGCAGATAGCTGGAAATACATCTTGGAACTCTTTTGCACCTGTAAGTTTCCAACAAGTTCAGTGGTCATATAAGAACCACAATGGCTGTCTTGACATGTCTGAAGACATGGCAATGTATAAATGACATGTAATACAGAAATATAATACAGAAGTGGGGGGAAATTATCACCATTAAACAAATATGCCACCCTTAGGATGAGAGAACCATCTTCTGCTGACAGTTCAAAAATGTTTATTACAAGGATGGTTTCTGAGACACAGAGAGCTGAATTTTTTGGAAGAGTGAGAAGCTAACAATTTCTTTTAAAGGAGTGGGCAGTAGTAAAGCTACTCATAATATAAGATGGTACTTAAAAACGTAAGATGAGTGTGACAGCTATGGACCACACTGCATTTCTCCAGGAATCTCTTTTTGGAACCTAGAAATTCTCTCCTGTCAGCATGACTGAAATAGCCCTATCCAGTATGGCCAAACTGAATTTTCTGACCAGAAGAAAATCCAAACAGGTTTTCTATAAGCTGTTTCTAAATTGTTGTGAATCCTTTATGCCAAATTTTTTACTCCTGATTGTATAAAATTTTAGTAGTTAGGAAAAAAGAGTTCAGAGTAAGAGGATAGCTTTTTATTTTAAGCACGAACATCATCTTTAAGAAGGCATTAGGAAGTCTTGGATTTTCACCTAGGGTATAGGTATAGAATAGGACCCAGAAAGATGAATGAACTCGCAGTCTGAAGTGGCTAAACTGAGACATACTCATGTGTTGACCAGGTTACTGAGAGATCATGGCCTATTTCAAGCTAAACCTGGCATAACACGTAGGGTAAGATGTGGAAGGGTATTTGTGAAAGAAACTAGAATTGGCTGGAGTGGAACAGGATGCTGCACGGCCTCCTCCTGCTGCATTGTAACAACCTCACTTCCTTCAGCAGGAGATTCTTTCCAGCTGCTTTGTTTGCTCTGTGATTACATGTGTGAGCAACCAGAATTTATGAGTTCACACAGGTCATACAAAAGGCTAAAATTTTTCACACCAAGAAAATGAGAGGAGAGGGCATCAAGTGAAAGGTCAAGCCAAAGGCTGTGAGAAGTTAAATACAGATGAGTCAATAGCCCACATGTGGACACATCCTAACAACAAAATGCTTCTGCACTGTAATATCCACACCAAGTTTTTCAGTTCCCTGACTGAAACATTTTAGGCCCATTAACAAGATTCCTCTAATAGTGCAGACGTGCTTTTTATGCAGGATGCCTCTGGAGATACAATAACTGGAGGAATATTCCTCTCTATCAGGAGAACTGTCAGAGGAAATTACTCTAATGTGTGTACATGGAGCTCCTCCAGAAGAGGAAGGCTGCTCCCTTATGGGGAGATGAATGGAAGCTCAAGGATGATGTAGGTTTTGGTTATTCCTTTTCTTTTTTCTTGCTTGAAGCACTTTTAGATTATGTTAGGAGACCTTAGGCAGTAGAAGTAAATGAGAGTTTCCATTTACTTTTCTGGCAATTTAATGTTTGGCAAACTGGAAAATATACAGATTAATAGATCTGCCAGGCTCAGAAACATCTGGTTTAGCAAATTAATGAGTCTGCATGAAAACGAGAGAAAACTGTAATGCCATGACAAGCTTTTCTTCCCTGACAGGCTACATAAACATTTGCTGAGTGTCCTGTCCCTCCCCCCCAGTAAGAGGGCAATGCAAGTAGGAGGCTTTCTGCTGACATTAGTGATTTCTGTGGTCTTTGAATAGATGCTAAGGACTGTCCCCCACTCTAGCAAGCTGCTGGGGGAACTTTTCATTTGTTTTAATGACAGTTTAGTCAATCCACATCTAAAGAAAAAAGTTTTAAAATATATGGGAAGCAAAAATTCTCTGAAAGGAGGTGTGATACCTAACTCTGGATAAATAAATTGTCCTGAAGCTGTCCCAAGGAGATCAAAATAACTTTTAGAAAATTCTGTTTCTTTTGAAGATAGAAACAATCCATTAATGCCTTTTTATATTGCCAGTTTGCAACACACATCTGGAAAAGGGAGCAAGATCCAGAAAAGCTGCAATGAAATGCTTTTCTGCTAAAGATTCACAGGTGGACTGACAGACCAGAGGTACAAAGGAGGCTAAGAGGACCCTGGACAATATTGTCAGCAGTGAGATTAAAGGCATACCTGTCATGTTTCTTACACAAACGCATTTTCCTCTTCTTGATGAGATGTCCATTTTCCTCCCACCTCAAGTTCATTAGCTCTTCTGTCTCATATATTTTCAGGGCAGCTACCTCTCGGTCCAAGACACTAGACACAGCAAGCCTGTGACTGACTTTATCAGGCACACAGGGCAGAAACTGCTTACTGCACTGAAGAAGGAGCTCCAAGGAGTGCCCAGCCCAGATGCATGTTCCCATGATGGCCCCCACCACAACCCATCTGTAGAGGTGTCTCTGCTGTCACTTAAGCCACTGCACACAGGTGCACACTGAATAGAAGAAAGGTGAAAAGTCTGAGAATCGATCAAGCCCAGGACCTTCCCTTTCAAAACTCCAGGATGATAAAAGCAAGCATCTCTAGGAAGGCTGGGTTTGTAATTGCAGAGGAGGTGCAGGAGGAGCATTACACAGGCCTCAGACTGTCGGAGGGGATGATTTGCAGCCTATTGTCGTATTCTAAAACAATAAGATGCATTGGTGTATGACACAAATGTTATTTGCATCACAGTAGTACATCTCTGACACTTTGGATATGTTGGCATGTTTAAATATTTATTATAAACTAATATGACATTTCAATGAGATAAACACAGCATTTATCTCATCTAACAGACAGGGAGACAGTTACTCAAGCACCTCCCAGAACTATTAAAAGTACAATGACTGGAAAGAGATCCTCCTCACCTGCTCATAAGCTGGCAGGCTGTGGAGAGGCAGCAATTCACTGCTTGGTGAGCAGGAGCAGGTCTGGTCAGGTTGCTTCATCCCACCACCTCAAGTTAAAGTCCCAAACTACTGGAAATATTGGGAAAGATTACTCTGCTTACTACTGGTGACCAAAAGTTACTTTTAGAAACAGAGGATGTCTTTAGTGACCCCGTTAAAAAAAAAAAAAGAGAGAGAGAGAGAAAGCTGATGTGTAGGTTAAGTCTGCACCCTGCAGAGATAGCCTAAGGCAGTGTCTGCATCTTATCACCTT
Source organism: Coracias cyanogaster (assembly GCA_033124195.1). Lineage (NCBI taxonomy): Eukaryota > Metazoa > Chordata > Aves > Coraciiformes > Coraciidae > Coracias > Coracias cyanogaster. The sequence continues at coordinate 28,200 of JAVSBS010017052.1, forward strand.
CCACTGACTCGGGATGTTTACTCTTTTTATCTGTTTGTTTTATAGTAGCTGAGGCATTTGTTTATAAAAGCAGCATTTTTACATCAAAATGTTAACTTCTGTATATCAGAACTGAGCTTTAAATTATATAAATACAAAGAGGGAAAAAGTATCCTGATAAAGATAAACCCAACAGATAAACGTGGAGGACAGTAGGTTGCATTTACATAACAATTAAACCTATCTGAAGTTCCCAGGAAAGCAAAGGCCTCCATGCCTGGGCAGCCAGGGGACTACAGGGACAACGTGAAGACTTTTTGTCCACATATCATGATCCAAATGGCAATAAAGTGAGACTGAATTTTAGAGATATAAGGGGAGATGAAACAACATAATTTAAAACCCAAGAAAAATATACTTCACTAGGTCACATAAATATCAAAGCATATTGATTGCTAGGGAACTAGAATATTAACAAGCCAAGCAGGCAAGTTCACTGTCTGCTCTAAACAGACATAACTGCAGGTCAGCATGCAAATGCCTCCCATTATTTCTACAGTCCAGGACAGTTACAGGATATTGAATATTGCATTGAATATTAGCTAAGTCATGGTTATGCAGAAGAAATGAACAAAATCCACTCTCTAGATTTTAAATCTGATTGCAACCTTCAAGAGTATGGCCAAAAATGACATTAGACCGTTATTAATTTCACACGAGACCACACATGCTCCAGATCACCACCCAAGTCAGCTTGTGTCCAAAGTCTTTGCACTGGCTAATTATCCCCTTAGGAGTCAATTGAGGAATGAACGACTGAGTAATGACTGCAAGATTTGGGCCATGAAGAGGGAGAATGGGTAAACAACAAACAGCAATCAAAACCTCCAACAAATGAACAGAAGAGGGTTTTCTTTATTTTTCTTCTGTTATTGGTTATTTCTGGTACCTTGTAATTTTCCCGAAATAGCGAGAAGGAGAAAATTGTAGCAACAGCCCTAGAAAGCTCAAAGAGAAACCAGTGTTAGCAGTAATTTCATATGAGACCCTGTTTCAGCCTTGGACAGAATCAATGAATGGGTAAGAATCCTATGTGTTTTTTTCTTGTCTCTTATTAAAAGAAGACCACATATCCTAATAGTCTGATGCTTTTCAGTGACTAGAAGTCATTAATAAAGGAAGAGTAGTATGGATTTTTTTTTTTTTTGTGCTTATCAAAGCTTCTACCAGCATTTCCATTCTGCCAAGTGAGAAAATGTTGAAAGATAAATAATTAAATTAATCCATTAATTTATGTATTATGTACAGAAGGTAGCACTGTACTAGTATTCACATTTCCCCGCAGGACATGAGCTTTGCAGTTTACATTGCAAGTACACATTTTTTCCTTGCAATCATAATTCATCTCAAGATTTCTGTCTTCTGACTAATGGGAACAGGATCCTTATTCCCTTTCCTGCTGTCACCACTCAGTGTTGGAAGGACTGGAAGTGCTCTGCCATCCTCACTGTCCAATTAATCCAGCTGTTACACAGACCTCACATCCTTATAGTACATATGAGAAAGACCCTTACATGAGACTTAAAGTGCTTTAAATCTTGCTCAGCTTGCACAGTGCTGCTGTAGTTTAAGCCAGATCATGGTAACCTTGAAACCAAACAAAAACCAAATTCAACAAAATCCTGAAAACAGGAAAAAGAAAATCCTATGCGTAAAAAATTATTCAGGAAAAAAATTTCAAATTATTTTTTTCCTTTCATTTAGGGAAACTCTGATCCTTTTTACATCTCTTTGCTACTGAGTGACCTAAAATGTTGCACAATGTGCTAATAGGACATTTTCACCGTTATTCCTTCATTTTCCTTTCACTGTAGTGCTGCATGATGCCCTGCAGCCTCTTCTAGACTAGACCCCTCTTGAAGTTACCTATGATTGACAGGGAATGGACTCACTGGCCCAGCTAATTCCCTCCCTTGCTGTGTCACAAGCTTTTAAGAATTCCTCAATTTTGAGAGCTTGAGGAATAATACAAAGTAAAATAGAAAATGTTGGAAGTTTTGTGTTCTTTCCAGTAGCAAAGAAAACCTGATAATGATAAAGTTTTACAAGTGGTGATTATGAAAATTAAACATCCACCCCAAATATAAGAATTCTATTTTATTTGATGAAAGTGAGGAAAAAGGAAAAGGGTGAGTGGAACAATAGAACTTTACAGCTAATAATGTTACTTCCAAAGAAAAGCTCTAGACAGAGGCAGGGATAAAACTTTTTTCAGAAGATTTCAGTGTAAAAAAAAATATATTTTACATCAACAGAACATTTTTCAGAATAAGATCCCAGGTATCATTAGGAAGGCTCTCCTACTCTTAATGTTGGGAAAGGCAGTCAATATTCTGCAGCTAGAGACCTCCTGAAGTCACAAGGACAGTGATATCAGCACTAGCATTAGGGTCCCACAAAGCAGTAGGGGCCAGCATTCATTGATTTGGGGAGCAATAAGGCTCATTGATTTTACTGTTTGACACAACTAAAAGCAAAAGAAAAATCCTCTTCAAGGAAGATCTGCCATCTGTATTTCCTGAATACATAAATAAAAGAGGCCCTTTGGAAGTATATCAATATTCTACAATAGCCAGAGAAAATCTGACATGTTTTGACCATGGTGCTGAAGTATCTGAGACACAACCAAGGATGAGTGACAGCCTCCCAGCACACTGTCATCATGATCAGAACTTCCATCTGCTTTCTTTCTCATACAGTTTCAGTTCCTCTACCTGGCAATGGGAAAGGAAAAGCAGAAGAGATGGCAGTGTAGCTATGCAAAAAAGCAAAGAGTAGACACCATCATGCAATCTCCTGGATTATCTATATCTCATCAACCTTCTCTAATAAAAATAGTTCCAATAAGAACATTATCAGGTCTGGTATTGGCTATGAAAGCAAGCACTTGAAAATCTGTTGCAGGGTGAAAAATGTAGAAGCTTTTCCACTGCTTTTAAAAGAATGTCCTATTGTATTACTACCTTCTTTCTCCTCCCTCAATTTCAGTTTGTGAACTCCTTTTCTCCTAGAGTTAATGTAATCCTACTGACAACCAAACAAGCAAATATGTATTAATTGTTTTCTTTATTCCACTCAAATAGTATGGACTGTATTTCACAGAATAAAGCATTTATTTGGATACTATCTCAAAATATTAACAGAATTAACAGATTACTGTGTTCAGTGTTCTTGGCAGCTAAGGGTTCTTGGCATTCTCCCTCTTAAAAATGGAAGAAAGTGATGAAAAGAAATTATATGTCTTGTTCACCAGCACTCAGGTCTGTTCTTTAACCAGGGATTGAACAGCATCCTTCTGACCATGGAGGAGAAATAACAGAACCAAATAATTCCTTATTTACCAATTAATATAATTTTGATTAAGTGACAGTTTTAAAACACAATCAAGTCAAATCTTTATCCAAAACACTGCATTTTCAAAGTTTACATTTACAAAGTACACATTCTAGTGTATGTCAACATTATTCAGCCGTTACTTTTACAGTATAAACTATTTCTTAACAGTAAAATTAAAACATTTAATTTAGAAAATACTTTAACAAAATATTTATGCCCCATCCCTGGAGACATTCAAGGTCAGGCTTGATAGGGCCCTGAGCAACCTGATCTAACTAGAGGTGTCCCTGCTTATTGTAGGGGAGTTGGACTAGATGGCCTTTAGAGCTCCCTTCCAACCCAATACATTCTATAATTCTCTGATTCTATTTGGGATCAAGACAATTTTCCAAAGTGTACATTTCCGAAACATTTCACCTGACTTAAATCTGAATACCTGAATACCCCAAAGCTTTAGCTACGTTCACTCTACACAGTCCTGTTCATTACATTGTCCTTTTTATTTTCTTCAGGCCTTATTCTCAAAGACTGCAAATCAAACGAACCAGAATAGGGTGTTTTTCTCTTTTTACAAGGTACCTTGCAGAACAAAGACTACAATTAGAGACCATCAATGATCATTATTTCTCCGAAATAGATTGCAAAGATAATTGCTATTTCATTGGACAGTGTGGCCATAAAAGAGCAAATTCTGAGATAATTTTCTTAAGAGCTTTTCAACATTTTTTTGGTTACCTTAGAAGCTGAAAGTCATCTTTGGCAATAACACACTGCAAAAATACCTGGCACTATCTCAGCAGTCACTTTTATAACCAAAGTGGATTACTCTGTCTTACAGGCAAAAGGCTTTACTCTAAGAACATTGAAACCTGTGATATCTTTATATAGATCTTACCAAGTCTTAATTTGCTTGACATAGCTAAGAACATAAAAATTAGTAAACATTGTCAACAGAATACCACAAAAAAATCCAACAGAAGTCTTTTTAGCTAAGGCATATATGAATCAGAATCATTGCGTCCAGTTTCAGTTGTTCTGTTTCTGAAGTGGACAGAAAAGCTTAATACTAGTCAAGATATGTGAAACCAACCAACTAAATACAGGAGACTACAACATAAACTGAAATTAAGATCTTAAAGCTACATAAGATACTATAACAATTCACACACAAAGCTGTAAAAAATTACCACACTAGGCTGTGTCTTTAATTTTAACAAAGTAGCACTGGAAATAAATGTCACACTGGTCAATGTAGACAAAACTTCAGAATAGTAGCATGGAATGAAAGATTTGAAAATTAACCCTCTCCAGAGAACTTTTCTTAATAGCAAGAAAAATATCCTCAACATCCTTTTGAGCCTCGAAGTCATAGTTAGAAAGAAAAACGCAACTTTGGAGGTTCAAGGACATTAATATCTAAGTATAGAAGTTATCACTGAAGCACTCAAATCCCATTATGTCTAAGTTTGAGGTTACATTGTGGAATTGTGCAGAAGTAATATATTTGACAGCAAACCCCACATTATTATTTTTATTTATAAATACAAATAAAGCAGAATTCATACAGCACTGGGTAGCAGTATGAGAAAAGACAGAAATCCTAAGTGTAAGGCAGAATGCATTTTCTTCAAAGACAAGACTTAAATGTGAAGGACCATAGCTCACAATGCACCCCAAGTGCAAATGCCTGTAATCAAATAGGGTACAAGAAACTCTCCCCATCTTATACTTCCCATAGCAGAGATTAAAGTGTTCCAAACTAAAAGAAGAGGAAATATGTGATAATGCTACTGATTCACTAAAGAATAGAGGGAAAATTCTAAACCCATCCAACACTGGAACCATCCAGAAAAGGAATCTTAAAACCAACATGGGCTGAAAGACTTTGCATTAGCAGTCTCATGCATCTACCATGAAACTTCTACATCCCCCGAAAGGATGCTTCAGGTCCCTTATCTTTCCCCACTTCACCATCAATACATGCAGTGAAGAACCAGAACTTCTTCCCAGAAGGAAAAACATCACATAATTCACCACAAATATTTAAGGTGAAACAGTCCCGAGTGAAATCTGTTCTCAATACCTGATACACATGTTCCCCAGCATTTCTCCCCGGACACTTCACACCTTGTCTCTGGCACTGGGATTCAAGATGGTATCTGTGTCTGCTAATGCTGAGAATGGGACCACAGGAGGAAGCAATTGCTGTGACTCTTAAATGTATGAACCAGATCTGAAAAGCCCTGTGCCCTCCAGGCCTTGCTCCTGACTTTAAATTGTGCAATTCACAGACCTTAGCCTGACTGAGCTTGATGACTGACCTTCCACAGTCCATCCCTATGAATAGGAATAAAAGAAAATCCAAAAACTGGCCGTGAGAGTGCAAGGGAAGAAAAGTAGTTGCCTGCCAGTTGGCTCACAGAGGGCTTTGGAAACAAAAGATACTTGGTATAAACTGCTGGTGAGAAGTCACCTATAAATATAATGCATTTGCACTCTAAACAAGAAAATTCTAGAGCCATAATGTTGCTAGAGTCTGTGTTAGAGGAATGAGCTGTATGCCTTCACCTACCAGGGTATAGGGGTTGGACACACTTCTGATGTGAATATACACACAAATGAGCAGCTTCTCAGATGGCCCTCAGCATTGTGCTTCCTTCTTTCTTCAGCTTGAAAATGCAATATTCACCCAGTTCAAATTGGAAACAAAATGTACCATTAGATTTCCAAACCACTTTGGCAAAGAAAACAGTTTTCTAAATTATAGAGATAAGCAGTGATCTGTATTTGCATAAAAACATGAAAATGTCTACTGTGTGATTCAAATACTACTAGCACTTTAGCATAATTACCCTGCCTGCTTAAAAGCTGCTGCCCATGGAGAAATGGATGAGGCCTTAAAATATAGCACAATACAAAATACATCTTATGAACTGTACAGCTTTTAAAGTGCTCTTGAAACCCAAGAGGTGGCATGATTTAAGATATATTCACAATTCCTCACGTATTACAGACTACACCTTCAACCTCAAATACTGGGATGTCATTAGGCCTCAAACTTTATGCAGTTTATGACCTGGTAGAAGATCTCATACTGTGCATCTGCATTAGTGTTTTCATTCAGATCATGAGTGTACTTTTGAAACAAATCTCCTGGTCACTTAAGTGTTGGTTCATGTTACAGTCTTAAAGCACATGAACCTGAAGACACTTTCCAGGAGGGCCTCCAACACAAGTGCATGAACATCAGTCTGCTGGAGCTGACAACAGGATTTTTGCCATATAACTCCTGAAATATGTGTAGTGTGGACATTGAGTCCTCAGTACCAATGGTTTTACTCTGCTAAGCCACTCCCATTGGTTTCACTACTTACTAACATAGACACAGTGTATAGCTGTGCAAAGGTTAGGTTAGATCCTTAAACCCCAAAGAAAAGTAATGATCTGTTGGAAAACAAAATTCATTTTCACAGACAGATCTGAAGACAGCCTTTAGCAAGATTTGCCCTTGAGTGGTTTGACTTGGCTCTCAAATCTCCATGACACAAATGTCACTCCAGTCTTCAAAAAGGGCAAGAAAAGGACCCAAGTAACTATAGACTGGTCAGCCTCAACTCCATCCCTGGAAAGGTGATGGAACAACTTATCCTTGGTGCTGTCTCTAGACGTATCAAGGATAAAAGGGTCATTAGGAGCAGTCAACATGGTTTTACCACGGCAAAGTCATGTTTGACCAACCTGATAGCCTTTTATGAGGACATAACCAAGTGGATAGATGATGGTAGAGCAGTGGATGTGGTCTATCTTGATTTCAGTAAAGCATTCAACACAGCCTCCCACAGCATCCTTGCAGATAAACTGAGGAAGTGTGGTCTGTATGATTGGGTACTGAGGTGGATTGTGAACTGGTTGAAGGAAAGAAGTCAGAGAGTTCTGGTCAGCAGCACAGAGTCTAGTTGGAGTCCTGTATCTAGTGGAGTCCCTCAAGGGTCAGTACTGGGAGCAGTACTGTTCAATATATTCATCAATGACCTGGATGAGAGAACACATTGCATTGTCAGCAAACTTGCTGATGACACAAAACTGGGAAGAGTGGCTGACACACCAGAAGGCTGTGCTGCCATTCAGCGAGACTTCGACAGGCTGGAGAGTTGGTCAGGGAGAAACGTAGTGAAATAAAAAGGCCAAGTGTAGAGTCCTGCATCTGGGCAAGAACAACATCAAACACCAGTACATGCTGGGGACTGACCTGTTGGAAAGCAGCACAGGGAAAAGGGACCTGGGGGTCCTGATGGACAGCAGGATGACCATGAGCCAACAATGAGCCCTTGTGGCCAAGAAGGCCAATGGCATCCTGAGGTGTATTAGAAGAGGTATGGTTAGTAGGTCCAGCGTGGTTCTCCTCCCCCTCTGCCCTAGTGAGATCATATCTGGAATACTGGCTCCAGTTCTGGGCCCCTCCGTTCAAGAAGGACAGGGAACTGCTTGAAAGAGTCTGGCACAGAGCCACAAAGATGATTAAGGGAGTGGAATATCAGCCTTATGAGGAAAGGCTGAGGAAGCTGGGTCTCTTTAGCCTGGAGAAGAGGAGACAGAGGGGTGACCTCATTAATGTTTGTAAGTATGTAAAGGGTGAGCACCAGGAGGATGGAGCCAGGCTCTCCTCTGTGATGTCCAGTGATAGGACAAGGGGTAATAGGTGCAAGCTGGAGCACTGGAGGTTCCACATCAACATAAGGAAAAACTTTTTCACTGTGAGGGTGACAGAGCACTGGAACAAGCTGCCCAGATAGGTTGTGGAGTCTCCTTCTCTGGAGACATTCAAGACCTGCTTGGATGTGTTCCTGTGTAACCTAGTCGAGGTGATCCTGCTCTGGAAGAGGGGTTGGACTTGATGATCTTTCTAGGTCCCTTCCAACCCCTAACATTCTCTGATACAGTGATTCTGTGACATAACGCTCCCATTTTCTGTGCTTTTTCTCCAATGGTGGCTGAGTTCTACAAAGAGAAAAGATGGCCAGAAGAAGACACACTTTTGGAAACCAGGACTGGATTCACTTGTGCGATTAGATACTCAGAGCAGGTTTTAAGTTCTAAGATTTTGTATTTCCAGCTTCTTTATCAGTATATGGAAACTGGACTACACAGTGCAGTTCTCATGCATAGATTAAAAAAAAAGTTTTTTACCCACAGTTTGTCGTTTCCATAGTTTTGCTTACAGTCCTAACTTTAATGTTCTTCTTCTTTTCTCTGTGCTGCAAGGTGTAGTGCAGAACCAAAAAGCAGGAAGTGAGGGTCTCATTCCTGCATGGCTTTAGGGCTTTATGAAATTGATTTATTCCAGGTTAAGATAATGTATGGTTAGAAAAGAGACTAAATGGCAATGGGTCTGTTCCTGGCTGTGATCACAATACATGCATCTGGAAAGGAATTGCTGGGCTGAATAAAAAATTACAATTGCAAAGTCACCAGATTTTTTTAACCCTATGTACAGACAGCAAATATGTTATCAGACAAATACTTCTGCATTCAGCAGTTTCCAGTTCTTCAAATAAAGGGCAGAAAGCCACTTGTTGGTTGAACAGGGACTGCAGTGTTCTGACTTCATATCAAAACAAAATCATCCACATACATCATTCTGTGAAAAAAAACAATAAATGGTAAAAATAAATGACAGTGCAGGTACTGGGACTAAGATGTAAAAGCATCAGCCACAAACCAGAATTGAATGGTGCAAAAAGGATGCTACAGAGTGTAGTTTATAACCACAGGAAGAGATCAACTTCTCTTGACAGTATATGTCAGGCAGTGTAGTTAGGCATTATGAAGCAGTGAATCAAATCAGACTGAAATATTAAATTAATGCATTCATATGTGAAAAGGAAAAAAAATCTAAATGCTCTCCAGAGCATTTCTCCCATTGCTTTACAACTGAGAGAGAAGAACAGGCTCAAACCATTGCCAGTGATGGCTACAAGAAGTAATTTTAAAGTCTTTAGAGATCAGGATCCAATTCTGTCTTGTCTTTTTCACCCTACAATCCCAACCACTCTCTGTATGTCATAAGCCTCCTTAGCCTTATTTGCCAAGCACCTGTAATTCCTGAAATCTCACTGTACTCTTTAGGTCAGAGTAGGGAAATATAATACAATCAAAATAAAATTCTGTTTCATAAGTGGTCCCACATTTCTTACACTGCCCTGCTACAATGGAGGAGGGATCAAGGGAGGGAAGATATCAGGCAGCAGGGAATACCCAGGAGAAGTTGGTAGAGGAGATACTGAGGGAGGGATGAGGCACTGTAAGAAGGTGTTTAAACTGCTGGTTTTTGCCCCACAAGATGAGATCTTTGGCCAGCAAACCCAGTCCTCTCTTGAGCAAACCCCTCTGCCTCCTGCTCTACCACCTCAGTCTTCTCTCTGGCCATGATCTGGCACAACACTCAGGGAAGCCTGGCCTAGTCCCTGGCCAGGCTTCCCCTTCAGCATCCTCAACTTTCCCTCTCTGGGTCATCAGTTTTTATGTGTGGTCTAGAAGGCTAAGCCTGCAAGCTAGTTTTGAAGTTGCAGGTGGATGACCTGTTCCTGATTCAGTCAGTACTACTTGCAAACAAGGCAGGATGAGTCAGAGGGAACTTCAGTCAGCTTCAACTCTTGCTTTTCTCTAAGCTTCCCTAGATACAGTACCTAGATTAGAAGTTCTGCTCCTAACTCACTTCTCACTTTGAACAAAGAGAAAGAGACCTAGGTAAACAGAAGAGTCTTAACAGAGCATTTGAAAGAAAACAACGAGGGAGTGACCCTAACCTCAACGGGAAGAGCATTCTAAAGTCACGGGGCGGCCACATCAAAGGTGGTTGCGCCAAAGGT
>JAVSBS010017052.1:38453-60005 GCA_033124195.1 Coracias cyanogaster
GATTTCAGAAAAAGATCAGATATTTGACCATCTCTTCTTTCTATGAGATCAAACACAGGATGTTTTACTCAGTTGTGACATGCAAAAGCAATATATAAAACTGTTTGAAATAAATTATAACAATTAAAGTGATTATTTTCTGATGAAATGGTCATCTGTGACCTATTTTTCAAGGAACCTTAACTGTTAAGCCTTTCTCACAAGCGCTAACCAGGCAGATGTTATCAAATTGATTGTATTCATCTAAGTCATAAACTAATGTATCTAAGTTTTGTCTTCCTTATTTATCTTGTTACAATGGGTTTTGTTACTTTTATCTTGCATCTTTGAAATGACATATTACTTCAATAAATATTTTAATATTTAATAATAATAATAATAATTTTATTTGCCTTGATAATACTGAAATAATTAATTTCCAACATAATAGTGTTTTTCATGGAAGCGGCTACCTGCTTGTGGGCAGAAAACAAGAAGCTCAACTGCAACTATCACAATTTAATCTGTTTACAAGGTCTGAGCATTCCAAGACTTTCCAATAAATGCATTTGAGGTAAGGTAAATTCAACTTTCAAGAAAAGTTTAAAATGCAATTTTTACTACATTAAAATTCCCATATTTTATTTGCTACTAGGCAGACAGTGAGAAATTTAACATGAATCAATAATATGATCCTAAGCACAATGTAAAAATACAAACTGCTGCCTCGCTACATGACACTTGGATATCTGAGCATTATGCAACTTCCAACATAGGGTGTTTAAGTGCTGTTCAAATATTTGGTCTGTCAATCCATCTACTTTTACAACTGACAAATTCTCAAAGTGGTAATCGGCCAACATCCCAAGAAGCAATTGTTTACTTTAGCACTTCATCTAGCAAGCTGAATTTGGTTCAGGCAACAAAAGCCTTTCTTGAATTATGTTATGCCAGTTAATGGTCTATTAAGCATTTACCATTAGAAAGATTTCCTTACTTGGGGAAGACTTAATCTATAAAGCACAAAATATTATAAGAGCTGTATGAACTGCTCTATCAAATGCTCATTTAAAAGATACTACTATACAAAAAAATACAGTAAATGTTTCTTGTTTAAGATAGACCAGAAACAATACACATGCTTAAGGCAAGAGAATCCAGGCCTGTAATTTCTGGAAAAATGGGTAAAAAGGAAGTTTCACCTAAACACAACAAAAAACTTTACTGTGATGGTGACGGAGTGCTAGAACAGGCTGCTCAGAGAGGTCGTGGAGTCTCCTTCTCTGGACACTTTCAAATCCTGCCTGGACATGTTCCTATGCATCCTGCTCGAGTCAACCCTACTTTAGCAGGGGGGGGTTGGACTAGGTGATCCCCAGAGGTCCCTTCCAACCCTTACCATTCTGTGATTCTGTGATTCCATGATTCCATAGATTTCTTCATGCTGTTGATGATAGGGCAAGGTTTTAAGAGAATATATGTGTGCTATTATTTTTTAATACTTTTTAAAAGATATTATTCTCAAATTTGATCCAAGATCCAAAAATCTCTTCAACTTTCTGTGATACCAGGAATACAGAATCTGATTGTGATATATTACCAGAATATAAGTAGCTTTTGCTACGGTACCACAGAGCTATTGTGCCTACAGGATTGTTTTAAACGCACAGATTATGTTTTTCTCTTAATCTCTGATGCATTCCTGTGCAACCCGATCTAGGGGAACCTGCTTTATCTGAGGGGTTGCACTAGATGATCCCCAGAGGCTCCTTCCAACCCCCACCATTCTGTGATTCTGTGATTCAGTTCACAGACACACACAAATTATTTTTCCCCTTCACAGCTGCAGAAAAGATATTTAGTGTATCTGCTGTGCATTACATAATTCCTGTGCACATCTCTGACATCTGTGTATGTGTAAAGGTACAGAGGACTTAATTAAAATTGACTACTTCAGTGCCTCTCTCCAACTCAAGCTTTTAGCCATCTATCTTGGAATACATGTGAATCAATCATTTCAATCAAAATCAAATGCTGTAACATAAGCATGTAAATTGGATCTTCAGAAGGGCAATGGCATGAAAGATACTCCTTAGGAGGGAAAAAGTACACAATTATATCACTGTATATCATCTAGTCATGTCAGTGAATGTATAGCTAAGATGCAGGAAATAACCAAAAGTAAAACAATATTGCAGTGCTGTATTATTCAGGAAAAATATTTAACTACGATTTGTTGCATAAAATAAAAATAACAGTAAATAGAAGCTTATGACAAGAACCTTTGATGTTTGACCTTATTATGTGTTTATCTAGAAAAAAGTATCTGTTGATGGGGATTAAAACTTCCTACCCTTTAACTGACTTTTCAATTTTCATTTTATGAAAGACAGCGGACAAGCTATAACTATGAGAAAAAAATGGCTGATTGACTCATCCATTCTGAAAAAATGGATAGGGTACCAGAGGAATAGTTCTCCTGGTCCTAAAACCTTATGAGTAGTAACAATGGGGATCATTATCTAAAGTGATTACATGGACAGGCAAAAGAAACTTTGCTGGAAGATGTGAGGCACTGAACCATACCTCAGTCATCCAGGAAGCAGATATGTATTCTTTGACATTCTCAGAAATATAATGTAATATACAAATTACATGTATTTTTTTTCTATTTGCTTTAGTTGGCCAAAGCATTTTCCAAACCATGGACCAGCCTCAGAGAAGAGCTGGCTTCTGAGTCTTCCTGGAGCTTCATGAGGATGGGGCTCCCTGAAGAAGATTCAGGAGTGCCAGAGATGATGAAGTGAAAGGCAGCTGGAAAGGCATGAGCATAAGGGCATACTGGAACAGCAGGGAGGCTCACATACCACTGGTAGCATGAATTCATGGGACACAATAATTTTGGAAGGACTAAGTGCAACTAAAGTCAGGGCAGAGACTATGATAGGTTAATGAAGGGTAAGGAAGGAACGAACAATACATAGTGACACAGCAAGAAAAGGAGAGGAACTCATGGTGAGTCTGAGATAATGAGTAAGGCAGAAGAGTAGGTTAAAATGAGTTGATAGGCAAACCAAAAAACTGATTTAGGACTTCTGCAAGGGAATCTATAGTAAGTTGTACCATAGTCTCTTGCAACTCAGGAAACATTAGTAAATAATTATGATAGCAATTAATTAGTTCTTTCTCATTAACCTGCCCTGCACTGCCTCTGCTCCATTCAGCCATGCTGAGCAGCATGCTGCTGTACTGACTGGGCTGGACATACACTGTGATGTAATATCTCTGGCCAGTACTAGCAAACTCTCCAGCCATTTTTGTGGAGATACGGTGAATATCTGTATCTGCTTAATGCTAGATAAAACACCAGTCCTCCTATGATACGAGTGCACTTTGCAGTTTGCCTGAGCTGCATTAATAATTATTCTTCAATTGCAGTTAGTCAGCCGTCTGTCTAACAATTTCAAAAGCATTAACCACACCGCTTTTTTTCTGACGTGGAGTAATGTCAAATGCTTTGCTGAAGTCAAGAGATATGTCCCCTTCATTCCTTTCTTCTATGAAGCTTATTATCTCATCAAAGGCAGAAACCAAGTTAGCTTGACATGATTTATTTTTATGAATCCATACCGCCTTTCTGCATTAATCTCTTTCAAAAACTAGCAGACTGTCCACCTCATTGTTTGTTCTAGTATTTTAACTGCTTCTCCTGGCCTGTGCCTTACAAGATTGAACTTTTAATTTCTCTTTCCTAAAGATAAATAATTTTAATTGATGTTCTGTTAGACTTTAGATAACCTGTTAAACTTTGAATGGAGTGCTGGCTATTTCTTCTACAATCCAGGTAAAACATGTGGATCAAGGCTAGGCTTAAGATATCTCTGTCCATGCCACAACAATATCATCATGGAAATCTCTGACATTAGTTTGTCCACCACTCTTACAGATAGGTCTGTCCTCTGCTGATTCCTGTATTATGCTGATAGAAAGGGTATCATAGAATCATAGAATGGTTTGGGTCCATAAAGATCATCTAGTTCCAACTCCTCTGCCATGGGCAGGGACACCTTCCACTAGGCCAGGTTGCTCAAAGCCCCATCCGCCCTGGCCTTCTGACCCTATCCAACTTTCCATCTGACCAATGATTTCTGACTGTCATAGGACATATTTTCCTCAGTGCTCTCATACTGACTCCATTTAATATTGTTGACTGGAATTCACTATAAAAAGAGAAATATAATCCAGACAAGGATGGTCAGTGAAGCTCTGTTCACCCCTGACAAAGCCTGGAAGCTGTGAGGCAGCTATAGCCACACCTCAGCATTCATCTTTCAGAGAGGGCAGTACTGCTCTACTCCAATTTTCACGCAGTAAGTGGCTATCCCAGCCACAGAGCTCAGGTCTTCATATCCTATGTCTTGAGGAAAGCCCAATGCAATTTTGCTATGAACTTTAGGATTTAGCTTAAATTGCCAGTAATTCTTGACTCTCCTCTTGGACTTCAGGGACTGAAGCTAGGCATCTGTGGAGATAGTAGATTGAGGAGATAGTAAAACCTGATTTGAATACAGGATAAAATTACCCAAGAAAGTCCCAAGATAAGATACAACTACATCATCAAAATCTAATGGGAACCCATATTACCCGTCATCTCTGTCATATAATTTATCAACATGGACAAGAGCATGGAACGTATTTCTGGCAAGATTTATTTTTACTTGAATGACAGCTAATTTGTCATATAAACTGATCTCTAGAGCTAAATGATATCCAGTATATAAAACAAAAGACAGTGACTCATTTTAGTCAGCTAAGGGATGGGGCTTTTAGTTAGGCCAGTATATTAATATCATTATTTTTATTATTAAAGGGACATAAGGCAGAAGAAAAATGCATCCAAATTGACATTTCAGCATCACAGACACATGAATGTGGAATTTTGGCTCAGAGACAGGTCATAGTAAATAATGGCAGGATGCTACACGTTATATTCTATTCTCAGTGGTGGTGGACTCAAGGCTTGAAAAATGAAAAGTCCAAGCTAAAGCCAGCTACAATTCTTCCCTTGTTTTTGGGCTGCTTTTATTATGGGACTCACCATATCATTCTCTAGTCCCCAGCATTAACGAAAACAAATGAGATCACATAAATGAAAACAATCATAACTAATTTTCTTCATTTTTTTAATAACACCACTGCATTTATTTAATAAAATTTAACACCAATTACTAGTATAATTAGAGCAATATTTTTATACCATTTGTTACCCAAACCCATTCATTCTATCAATCTCATATGACAATATTAGATATGGCAAGTGACCACCAAGGGGGTCACTACCTTATCTAAATTTGCTGCGAGCCAAAAAAAGCCCATGCAACCACTGTAGTGCGATTCCAAATTCAAGCTAATCAACTGAGATAAACTCTCCTGGCACTAATTATTAGATTAATCTTGACAATTGCACAACTTCAGGTCAGATAAAAGAGAAGTTGTGTTTGCCCAAAGTACATTGTGTGAACATATTATAAAGAGGCGCAAGAACTAACAGCTACTTTCCTGGGAAAGACACGTGTCTTGTCCCTCACTACTGTGATGTTTCATTTTTCTAAACTAGTCAAATTTAACAAAAAACCTGACTTGATAAATGCTGTCCCACCCTGTTGAATTTATCTCACAGTTTATTTAAATGTACATTATGCTGTTAATTTTGGTGCCACAACTTGTTTTTTTTCCTAATCCACTTAAGTATTTAATTTCAAAAATATCCAGGCAGCATCTATGTTCCCTCACACACCAAGTCTCAGTTACTTACAACAGATCAAAGGGAGAGATACAGCTCTAAACCTAAAGCAAATTTTCAAGGTAATCTTGGTGCTCTGAAATGGATTTTTTTTAAACCTGTACCTTGTTGATCTGAAGAGCCATCAGAAATATCAAACTACTGCAATGTTAGTAGTGTTTTTCTTTAGAAAAGAACTTCTCTGGTTCCTATATATAGCTTAAAATGTAGGAATTTAAGGTACAGCTTGTTCAAGGAATGTATCTTCCAAATCTTCTACATAGTTCGTTGAGGATGTCTCACACTCAACTAAAAGCTTCTGTATAGACTACATGAATATTTTGTGAGGAGAATCAAAAGCTCAGAACATAAAATTGACATTCATTTCTAGATTTTGGATTGCAATCCCCAAAACTTGCATTTCAGTTGAATAGAACATGTGGTTTTGTGAATAAAATAGGCAATTATTCATAGAATTTACAATCTGTAATTAGGAATGATGAACAATTACAGGTCTGGAACAGAAAAGGTGCCCTTAGAAAACACAAATCTCCAATCATCCTCCCTCCCCACCAAACTCGAAACATTTGCAAATAGACAACCATAACATGATTGTAGGTTTCAGATACAAAATTAAGTTTCTAGGTGAACCAGGGGAAAAAAGCTGGAATTTCCTGCAGCATTTGTAAAGGGCAATATGTAAGTGACTGGATAATACCCCGCTGGCTGCCAAAACAGTGTAACACAAGAATATCTGTCATATTTTTATATGTGTTGTAACATGCACACTTTCTCACATCTGGACTCTAGAACAGACATATATCTTGGAAAGATATAAAAGCTCTTTCATTCAGCCATCTAAATCAGCAAGGTCTTAATGAAGTTAATAGTTTATTTTCCTTTTGTTATGTGTGCATTTTGCACTTCTGTTGAGATTTTCTTCCTATATGCATGATTGTAAGTGACAGCAATATTTCTTAATGATGCTGACAATTTGTAAGAAAACATGATTTTTTTTTTCCTTAGCATCACTCTGTACAAAGAAACATCACATAACACCAAACTGCACAGCTTAGGTTTTCACTTGCCTGAGAGGTGCACGCATGATTGCTCACTTTCACACAGGTGCAGCAATGGTATTGACAAGACTTGGTCTACTTTTCCTCTTTTAATCTACCTCTTGGACAAATATGCAGAGTTGTGTTGGAGGTGATAGCAATACAGTGCTGTAAAGATACACAGCTGGCTCTGCAGACTCTAGCTGGGCTAGCAGAGGCAGAAGGTCCACCTGACGGGCTGTGCTCAGCAAAGCCTTGCCAGCCACATGGAGCAGTGAGCTCATTCCAGCAGTCAGCCTTGTTCATTGACAGCTGCTTCCCATACTTACAGGGCAGGATATTGTACCATGGGCACATACCATGGGCCCTATGATACCAGCCAAATCATTTGAGGAAAAAAATGAATCACTGTTTATTCAGTATGATGTCACATCAATGTTCTTGAGAGAAAGAAGGAGGGAGGGAGGGAGCGGGGGAGGGAGGGAGGGAGATACTTTTTTTTCTGGCTCCACTTCATATATTCACCGTAAAATGAAGAGCATTAGGCTGATTTCTTGGCAGATAATTCACAGAACCAGCTTTCTATATGAAACAGGTCTGGATCTGTCTAAGGCAGTCCCTCTCTGGGATTTCCTTCTGATTGCTTGGCTGACAATTAAAACTTGGAAGGCTGGAGTTGACTTCTTAGTGTTCTCTCCCATCCTTATGTAGCTCTTTCCTCCATTATCCCGGAAAAATGTAAGGCCTCTGTATGGCTCCATAACCTCCTCTATCTCTACCACAATAAATGCATGCTACTCGGTCATCCGTCACTCAGTATGGAGGGGCCAACTGCCACCGTGCAGCAGCTGGGCAATCTGCCATATGCTGCATGAATCTGATGGACCCACATACTTCCTCAAAGCAGCACAGCAATCATTCTCCTTTGACAGGATGCTATCAAATGCCAACAGTGACCGGGTCATTGTCACATCAAGGCTACCATTTCTCATGCTGCTCAGCATTACCTATTGCCTCCTGGTACTTCTCATCTATCCTCATTACTGTTGTCTTCACATGTCCGTCATCCAGGCAGAGCTTGCTCTGAGTTTGTGCTGTGCCTCATGCTAGTTCTGATCTATTAACCATGTTCCAATTAAGAAAAATATGTTGTAGAAAATTTCATCCAACTGAGCAAAAGTGGTTTAGAAGCTCATACCAACATCCTACAACACTTGACAGGTTGCATTTTTCATGAGAAGTCTTGAAATAGTTACATGATCTTCCAGGATACTGAACATACACCCAGAGTTCCTGAGAATCATAGTTCCCAGTACCTCCAGTACAGCCTAATAACGCTCAGCTCCTTTACAGAATTAGACTCTTTGTAAGAGACTTATTGTCTCTTAACTAGTTGGACTGGCTGCTTAACATACAAGGAACTCTTTGGGATTTAAAATTTTGCAATGAAAAGACATTGAGGGTTCAATAGGGAAAGACAGGTGAATTTGACATTTGTGTCCAATGAAAATATCTGGCAGTAGTATACCTAAAGGACAAGGGAGAACCTTAGCAAACTAAAAACTGAGAGTGGATGACACATAGCCCTACACACTATACACTAGCCTGACTTTCCACACACAAATTAAAAGCAGCAGATTAGATATAAGACTGTAATTTATTAGTATTTCAATATCTAAGTGCCAGGTGTATGATAAACGAGAAAATATATCTATGTGATAAAAAGAGTGAAGAATTGAGGGCCTTATGGCTGACTAACAAAAACTGGGATTCAGGAAAACAACATTTAGAGATGAGAGGCCAAATCATACAAGGGAAATAGTGGTAATATTGAAAAAAAAAACTTTCTATTTTCAAGCGCAGAGATTTAAGAAGGCCTGTTCTCATAACAAAAAAGTTAAAGACTTCATGAATAAAATGAAAAAGGGCAAGTACAGGGGACAGCGACAACGTGAAGATAACCATGCAATACAAAGATCAAATGTTATCCAATTGATTCATATTTAAAGCTGAAAGTTACCCCAAAGAGAGCTATTCAGGCAGAGAAGATGAAGCCACAAGGCTGGGAATGAATATAGCCTTCCAGGAAAGTTGTTGATTAAAAGCATTCAGAAGACCTTCCAGAGCTAGCAGAATTAATTGATGAAGAAAGACTGGACTTGCTAACCTCACAAAAAGGAAATATTTTTTTACTGACCCAACATTTTTATGGGAGAAAACAAAATATTTTTCACTTCATCTGATGTTTTATTTTTCTTGAAAACCCTGTGTTCTACTATTACAGAAGAACATAGTATTCCTGCAGATTCTGTGTTATATGCAAACTTTACAAGCTAATATGCCTCAAGCAGGACACAGGGCTGAGCATTTCTCTCTACAGCATTACGCAGTCCTGGTGTCACATCTCAGAGGAAAAGGCTAGCCTTTAGTGCACTGGATGTTCAGAGGCGAAGCATTTTTAGAAGCTTTGCTACTGAGCAGGTGAAAAGAAAAACTGTTGGAAATACAAGACTGTACAATAAATCACTTCCTGAAAGCAGCCCAGGAAGGCAGACCAGAACAAATGTGAATAGTCTAAATAAACCAGCTAGGAAGATGTATTTTGACCTTTCCCTACTCCTTTCTTTATTTTCCTTGTTCAGGCTCCTCTTCTGCATCTTTGATCTGTCATCTGTTTCTGGTTCCCAATTTTTCTTACCTAATTTTGTTTTATTTTCCTAATTTTCTCTCTTCTCTTGCCTGTTTTATGATCTTGTTCTCCATGTCTACCCACCTAACTCATTAGCCATCTTCCTATAGGACTTTGCTTTCATTTAATTTATTGTAATGAAGAAACGTTTTTTATGAACAAGATACTATGGATATATTCTCTCTTTTTTTTTAATCAGTACATTTCAAAGGGCTGTACCAATGTGGTCACCAAGTATTTCCAATTTATAAATTGGAAAACAGAGGCACAAGACTTGGTTTGCACAAAGGTGCTCGTAGCAAGTAAAACTCATGTCCTCTGAGTAAAATTTGTATGGCTTTAAGTACTAACCAATACCGTCTCTTTACCTTCATTCTATTTCAAATTCCTCCATCTCATCAGTTGCTCTCCTTTTACTCTTCACATTTTCTTTCTTCTCAAAGATTTTCTCCCTTTCATCCAACCAGAAACATTGTTGCACATATACATAAACACAAATATGTATATGCTTATGTGTGATATTGCTATGTTCCCACAAGTAGCTTAACAGCCAGGGAGCTGTGGTAAAAAGGAGATACGAGGTAAGGCATCAGACACATGGAACAATGGTGGCTGGAACACCTTGGAAATTACCACATGTAAAAATCTGGGAACTGGAACTATTTGTTCATTGTTTTGTACAGTGTTCAGCACTAACTCAGGATTTGTGCATTTAGTAATATTATGACACAAATAATAAATATCTGTTCTATATGTGGTCTTCTTTTTACTAATCCATTTGGTCCTGAGATATTTTTACTAGTTGTCATTTAACCAATTATTTTAATGTGCTATAGTGTTGGATTCTTGATTGAAATTTAGAACGTACTACAACTAACACCTTCTCTTTAATTTCTTAATAGTAATTACACTGGAAAAAGCTGTTTCATTTGACCCAATTTTCATATTTTTTCTTCCTATTATTCAAAATTGTTTGCCTGAAATACAAAGTCTCTGCTTTCTATCACAATTTACATTTTCTTTGTACACCTTCTGAATCTTAGTTGTTCTCACAAAGAAACTGTCATTTAGTGCCTCTTGGCACATGTCAGTCAGAGGCCATCCAGTGTCATGTATCTTCAAGGGCTGAGATAAGGGAAGTCTGTTAAATATTAATGATTATCCATTCAAATGGGAATAGCTTAAGTCAAGTAACATGATCACATTGTAACTGAGACTAGATTTGTCCAACTTTGATCCAACTGACTGAAACCTGCAAGGTTTAATGTTCCCCTCTAAAGGAGCCAGGGTTTGACCCTGGACTTGGGAAGGTAGTTCCTGAGGTCTGGGGAACTTGTACAGAAGGAAAGCACGTGGAAGCAAGAACAGATAATGCACTTCTTCACTCCTAGAGTCCTTTTTAAGACCAGTCAGAAGAAGAAAATAAAGCAGCAAAAAAGATGTGACAAGGTGCAATGATTTTTAACTGAAAAGGGTAGATTTAGATTGGACATAAGAAAGAAATTCTTTACAATTAGGGTGGTGAGGCACTGGAACAGGTTGCCCAGAGAAATTTCAGATGCCCCATCTCTGAAAGTGTTCAAGATCAGAGTAATTTGATCTAGTGAAAGATGTCTCTGCCCATGGCAGGGAGTTGGACCAGATGGTCTTTAAAGGTCCAATCATGTCAATCATTCCTTAGAAGCTACACTCCAGTACTGGTTTTGAGTCTGCACAGAAAAATCTACAAACATACCTTTAAGTACATTTATGTGCCCTGCTAAACAACTATGAAATTAGACACCTATTAAAGATAAACATGGGTCTACATGGTTTTCTTAACTAGAGCCTGAATATGGGTAATTGCATATATTTGCTTAAACATACCCTTTTAATGGGGAGCTTTTTCATTCTTCTTGCATATTCAAGTTTGAAGGGTTGATTATATTATAAATTACTATGTTCACCACCCTTATTCTCCTTTTGATACTTCATGAATAGCTTATGCCTTTCTGTGCTGGGAAATTTAACCTTGAACTCTAAGAATTTCCGGCTGCAACAGAAATAAATGGTATTTTTAAATATCTTGGTTAATCAGGTCAACCTATTCTAAAATGATCTATGGCTTAAGGTCATTCTTCTTCAAACAGATACATTTAATTCAGGAAGGAAAAAGTTTATTTGGCAATAATTTACATTTCATTAGCTCTACCTTAAAATCTTTTAATCATTACTGTACATTATGCCTTGTTTTTCAAGGTTTGGGCCATTTAGTTCTGTGGACTACAGCTGCATGCCTGTCACATCACTGTCTTAAAATATCTAAGATTTCACAACAAAAGCCTGATACATCAGACAAAGCCCAACTTGAAACAAGTATGTTTTTACTGACTCTTTAAAAAGCATTTCTAATCATGGCTTCATTTTAAAATGTAAACATTTATGGCTTCACAGGGGATCTCCTTTGCACCTGAGCAATCTTGTCACATAAGAAATCCCATTGCAAACTGACATGATAACTTGCTTTTTGTTGTGGCTGGTTGACTTCAGCTGTCGCTAGTATGATAAACAAATTCTTAACCTCTGAAAGGAGTTTTTCACTATCATTTCAAACAGACCCTAGACCATGAGAGCCATAATATGAATGGAAGTACTCTTCTACTGTCAAATGTATTGTTATGAAGCCTTGTGCTGCAAAAGGACTTGTGTGTGTTCAGAATTTCAAGGCACAATAAAAAAGCCAAGTTATAAACAGATACTGTTGATAAAAATCCAGAGTTATCTGAAAGCTATATGCAATAATTCAGCTTTAGAACTACTGCACTGTGACTGAATAGCAAAAGTTCTGGAAAAAAGTTTTTATATTAACTTTTTTTCCCATGACTATTCTATAGTTGCATAGGTAATTAGAAATGAAAGGATTTTAATAATAAACATTAACTTAGTGTTTAATATTTATTTTACTTTTTCAGGGATAAATAATTGAAAATCAATTATTTTAAATACATTCTATATTACCTGCTCTTGGAGACAATACCCAGGAATCAATAACATCAATTTCTTGACAGTCTAAGTCCTAACGAAAAATGGTTTATTACAACGAAGGCAATGAATCTTCAGGTATTCATCTCCATTCCAGGAAAATGCAAGTAGACATTAAAATAAAAGCCAATTTCATCCCTTCCCCTGGGTATTTTTTTACACCACTGAGTCACATTGGAGCATACCAATTGCTATAGAACACTCCACTGCTATATACACAGTTAAATCCCACAGTCAGAAAATGCCTAAACTGAAGTTGAATATAGTATTAATTCTGTTCTGATGTATTGAAATATTACAATAACAATCATTGTGTGACCACCTGTTTTATTATGTAGTGTTGTTGGCCTTCCATATTACTTTTAATGTAAATGGTGCTTTGAGACATAACATCATACCTTTAAGGCTGCTGTAGACACTTGGGTGATATTCAGAGCCTTCACAGCTGGACACCGTGAATTCCCTTATTTGAGGTTATGAAAGAAGTTTCTGTGAGAAACCCTGTGAAAGTGCAGAAAAGCATTTCCCTTTCTATATAGAATCTTGACAAGTCTGTGGTTATATAGGCACAAGCTAGCCCAGGCACTTGCTCCAGCCATTTGTAGCTTGAGATTCCTGGGTTATGATTCTCCCCCACTCATGGGCCTCCTGATACAGGGTGCAACTCCCCTCCCTGGGCCTCATGGCAATCCATGGGAAAAGTACAGGTTATGAAAGGTAGTGTACCAGATCATTAGGGCACCCTCTTAACACTTCTGGCACCTGCCTTCCCTATTCTGTGGGGACAATAAGGACAACTACCTCCTGCAGTGGACCAGAACATTGAGGCATCCCTTCAGCACACCTCACTTCTACTCCTTTCCTTATCGTCTTGGATGATCAGTCAATCCTCTTATGACCCGGCAGAGCTGTGCCTAGAGCGGGGATACTAGGACCCAAAGATCCAGTAAGTTCTGGGCATGGACTGCTGATGGAAAAATACCAGGACTCTCAAGTTTTGGACATGCACAAACCAGAACATTGCAACACTCAATTTAGGTTGAAATGGAAAAGTACCTAAAAGAATTATCTCAAACCCTATAAACAGCAATCCCAAATGAGACCCTTTGAGCTCTCCTGGATTGCAGTGGGCTGCATCCAGCATCTCCCCTGAGCCGCGATGGCTCTCAGGACCACCTGTCAATGAAGTGGGTACAAAGCCTGGGCAAGACAACCTCCTCATGGGTCATCTCCTTCCCGTTATGAGATGCCAATACATGGCAAGTATTTACTCTAAACTTGAAGTGGGAAATCATGACTATAGGCTAGTTGCTTTTACCTACCTCTCTACCTATGAAGGTGTTTGATTTTATGCACTGGCTTTTATGAGCGTGGGCATCTACATATTACACTAGCCAAGTATTTCTGTGTCTGTATGCTTTGTGTTTATGCATATACACATGCTTTGGTTGGAGATACCTTCTTAAGTGTGAATCTTGTCACACTTGAATGTGTAATTAGATCACTTTTTTACTAAACCACTTGTTATAGTATGTGATGCTAAAATCAGCCTTTGATTTATCTCATTTTATTAATAAATCTTGAATTGCAGTTTCAAACATTCTTCTACAATAGAGATTTACATGAGAGGGATGTCTGGAGGGCAGAAGGCCTGCAACATCCCTGCAACAGGTATGGCATCAACTCCTCTCCTAGGGTGCTCCCACCTTACACGTTCTTCTCTTCTGTGCTGGCACAAGCATTTGTGAAGCTGTGCTGTGACCAAGGAGTTAATATTGGTTGAACTGGACCTGACCAAAAGGAAAAAAAAGATAATTTTAACTTGAACCAGCTCCTTCATCCTTTGGACAGAAACATCAGCATCCGCACAAAGAAAGAGATGGGCATATGAGCTGAAGGAAGAATGCAGGTGGATTCTCCAGGTGACAATATCCAGGCTATGATGCCCTGATGAGTTCCCAGAGCTACTTACAGAACAGCCATAAGAGATTCAACAGTATCCCATTAATAAAGAATCACCTCTGTATAAAGGTTTACTTATTAGCAAGAAAAAGGTAATCTTGAGTTACACCTCCATCCAAAAAACACTAGGACTCTCTAAGCAGCCAGTAGAAGTGTAACCAATGAAATCAGATAACAAGCTCCCTTGCTATTTGAGGTCTTTAAGGTGCTGAACTTGAGCGGCACTGTTTCTATAATAAAAATGTCTCACAGCAAGACTAAAATTTTCATCTTACCACCCAAACGACAACTTAAAAGGAATTTGGACATTTAAAGAAACTTTGTAATTTAACATCTGTTCCATATACATATATGTACGTTTGGCAGATTGTTATTCATCGCTGTGGGACCATTAGCAGTATTTAGCAGTATTCCCTACTCCATCATTCAAAGGTAGTGCTCTGATCTACAGAATGCTTTTCCTCTAAATAGACTGTAGTCCTATCGTAAGCCTACTCTTGAGATTTGATTTTTACTAGGCAAAATTCAAAGGAACCCATCTAAATGAACTGTCAAAATCAACAACCATGACTGTAGATTCTGGGTAGGAAATCTGGCTCACAACTCTTCTCTGTCTGCTTCAAATGGTTATTTTCTCTAGCGACGTTAGACATTTCTTCAATCTCAAGTCTCTATGGCTTCCAGCTATGAAATCTGGACACAACTTTGAGTAGATGCTACTCTCTTATCTTGCCCATCCATTTCTTTGTGGCACAGATATTCTAATTACTTATTCGAAGCACTGTCCAGCCTTCCCGACTTGCAAGCCACATATGGAAACTTTTCCCTCTCCTGGTTTCATACTTGATAGTCTACTCATACCTTTAAGGTCACCTAAGGCTGATCATGTTTTTTAAAAGGCTAC
Organism: Coracias cyanogaster; assembly: GCA_033124195.1. Lineage (NCBI taxonomy): Eukaryota > Metazoa > Chordata > Aves > Coraciiformes > Coraciidae > Coracias > Coracias cyanogaster. Next base: position 53,849 of record JAVSBS010017052.1, read on the forward strand.
AATGGTTGTCTTCATTAAATTAGTGGAAAGAACTGAAAAAACCGCATTAGTCAAAGTGCCAGAATTTCTTATTAAATCCTCGGCCCTGCTGACATAAAATGAGTGCTACTGCAAGAGGTTAGCTTAAAAATCTAACAAGAATTGTTTGACTTCTAGAATACCAATGTAACACACGCAGCATTAATGCATTAAACTTGACAGAGACCATACACAGATGGTGAAGAATTACAATCAAGTTATAAAGCAATGAACGGAAGGTCAAATTTTGCTCTGAGACTAACCAGCATCTTTCACTGTAGTAGCATTGCAGAAGTAGGGGCTGAAACAGACATTTCTCTAGGACTAGATGTTATTCCTTTCTTTCATTTTAAATAAAGAAGGAATTCTTAGATAATCTAGCTAGACATTCTGATTAATAAAGGCCACTGAATGATCCTCTGGCTGCTAGCTTCCATACTGTGTCACAGAACCCAGCCCTGAAATTGTTTCTAAATATACCCAAGGGACAGAGTCTAAAATTAGCCCAATCATCCACCCAGTAAGACATTTCTCACCATGACTCAGAGTGATAAATTTTAGTTTTTCCAAAACTATATGGAATAAAAAACCATTTAAAGAATAATATAAATAAAGTGCCATCAAAGGCTACACATCGTTGGAGCAGCTGGCATGCTGGCTGTCAGGTGTGCTGGAGAACTTCAGGTTAACTACCATCTTTGGTTACTGCAGAACATCTACCCTCTTATGTTTTCTCTTTTCCAGAGGGAAAAGCAGGAGGAGCAGGAGATCCCTGAACAGCTTGCCTCCAACTAAGGCAGGGAGCAACTCTGTGACCAGATGATCAAACCTGGTTGCTCTTGGAGGAAAGGACAAAATTGTCTGCAAAAAGGGAAAAAAAAAAAAGAAAAAAAATCAGATCTGAAGTCACTAAAGGGATTTGGGAATGCTACAAAAGCATGAAGGGCATGTTGGACAGATTAAAGAAATCTTCAAAGCCTGGCCAGGGCATCAAACTTTCTGGCTGCTTATCCATATGAGACCCCCCACAAGTTTGAGATTTGCTCACAACAGCACTAAACTCAAAAGATTAGTTCCAGACAAGTAGTTCAAGCACAAATCTGGGTTCTTTTACAGTGGCAAGTGAAGAGCCTAAAAGAAGGCTTAAGTGAGAAATTCTGTGCAGAGGCAGAAGAAAGGTAGAGCACATACTTGGATGAAAGAAACCCTGCTGCTTTCACCAAACATGAAAGCTGGAGCCAGATTTCCCTACACACATACACATAAAACTGATCCAAATGCAAGCAAAGTGTTCTGTGGTCCAGCCTGGCACTAGCAACATAACAGACTGACTGTTCAGTTTGCTTTATTTCTTTTGAATGTTGCAGGCGCACAATGGCAACTGGAAGAAACTGGACTGTACTTTGAAGCTTGCATTAAAGGATGCTGAAGGCATCCTTTAGCACCTCCTTCTGATGCCACACAGCTCCTAGCCTCTTCTCTGCAACCAGGGCACTGAATTTGCTGTGTAAACACAGATCCACAGGCAGAAAGGAACTGTCTTCCCTTGCCAGAAGTCACAAGCTCCCAGCACTCACCATCAAAGGAGTCGCAATGTAAGCACAGGTTCTACCTAAACCCCTTCCTTCAGTACATCTGGGACGGGTCAAGCTTTTCAATCTGCAGGATTTCATACAAGATCCAGTCAATCTAATTTTCAGCACTCCCACTGCCACACAGGCTGATGACCTCCTGCAGCTCCATACTTGGCAATACAGACTTGATCCACAGCACAGTCCTCCAGCAGGCAAGGAGCCTATCTCACTGGCCCCAGTCCCAGCGAGAGGCTGCAGGTGTCCCAGCAGCCCAAGACCTGCAGGGCTGCATCCTCCCTCCAGATCTCAGTCTGGGTCGAGGCTTCTGCTGTTTGTTAGTCACCCCCATGAGCATTGGGGACACCACCCTGTGGTGTGTCACCCCCACTGAGCATAGGCACAGTTTCTACACCACTCCTGTACAAAATTCTGCATCTGTTAGCTGGGTGCTGGGAGCTGTGCTCATGTCCTCGATCTTAGCTGGAACAAAAAAACCCAAACTCACTCTGGTCAGGGACAGCTGACAGAGCTCTTTAGAGCTGACAGAGCTTTTGCTAGATGTCAAAGACTCCTGTATGTACCTTTTTATATTGGAGGCAGTAGAAAGTGCTTCATGGAATCCCTAGAGGTCCTCCAGCAGTCCTAGAAGTTCTGAAAGAACATATCACCCCTTTTATTGGCCATAGGCTTAATATCATTCAAAATTTCCTTCAGGAAACTTAACATTCAATGGCATTAAAGAAACTTGCAAAGAAGACTAAATACAATGTGTATAACTTTGTACTGCAACTGCAAAGTTTTATCTCAACATCTTTCTCTGCTTCATATGTTGCAGTGTTTGGACTCATTGAAACATTAATCAAAGGCAAAGCAAAATGCAGGAATATTTTAGAATTAGACTATTTTCAAAAGGTCATTTAGACCCAAAAGTGCAAACAGTTACTCATATGCTTAAGTTTGTGCACACAGATGTTCTCAAAGACACGAGACTAATGTGAAGTCAAAAATGGGCCAAGTGTTTCTGGTGTTGGGGATCTGGTCTAACACCTGGAGAAACACTCTGTCAAAATAAAATCAATTTCAATGTAACTTACACTTGTACAGTGAAACAGAAAAATCCATTCTGCAGCTAACAGGTTAATTGGTTGTCAAAGTCTTTCCTAAACTGTTATAAATACATTTTTTTCCCCCACCATATGTAAAAGACAGAAGGCTGCAGCTAATAAATAGCATTTCTCATGCTATTCTCCAAGTCTCCTGGGGAATATTTGGCCTCTTCAAACAGGGTGACATCCATGCAAGGCAAAAAGTGAAAAGAATGCAGTATTTTTCATTTTATGCTTCTCTGTTTTCACTTAAGATTTAGCAGAAATAGAACAATCTATTTAATACAGGTGACTAAATCCGTGATCTTTGACTATCCAGTTGATATTTTGGGTTTTGCTGAAATACACATGAAAATTATCCAGCAAAGAATAAAACAGATTACCACAAACACATATATTGTTGAATATATACATTTTCTTCCCAAAACATGGGATTTTAATTAAAATATTTATATTAGATTGACAATAATTTCAGGAAAATAGAAAAATATTTCAGCATCTTCCTACACATTTGAGAATGTTAGTTAAGGTACCAACAGAAATGATACAGAATTATATTTCAAAAGGCTTTTCTTATAACATTATTCCATTGAAAGACTTGCTTTTGCTGAGGCATCCCCTTTTCTTCATCCTAGTATTAAATTCAGAGAAGGACAGATTTGAATGACTGAAGAAAACATCCCAGTCCTTCTGTGGACTCCCCAACAACCTTAGTAACACAGTATCCTTGCTCCGAGTGTCTCTTTTATAACTTGAATGTATTTTCTATATAGATTTTTAGTTCAGCTTCTCACAGGAGGCAGACTTGCAGTGTCATATATAATATCAGTTTTTGTCTGTTAGCAACAGATCTGAATTCAGAGATCAAGTTCAACAAAATTTGACTCAGTGGTAAAGGTTTCAAAGCTATTAACTTCCTACAAGCATCCTGGAAAAAGACATGGAGATAGAAAAGATCAAAACAGTGTAGTAATAATGTATCGAAATGTATACAATTAAAAACAGTATATGCCAGCAGAGTGCTAATTATTGTAACAATGCAATTATAACCATACACTTGTATTAACTGAAATCTTAGAGATGGTATATGAAGAAATTATACTGCAAGTAAATGAAGTTATTAAAAATGACCATATCAAGACCAGATACATGGCAGCAGTTCAAATCAATAGTTCAGGTAGTTTAAGTAGAGCCACGTTGTCTCAAAGACAATTGTATTCATGCCTCTCCCACAGAACATTCTTCCAACCACTCTGTCTGTTGCTGTACTTGAACAGTTTGAAGAAGGCTTGTGCTGTGCTGCAGGGATCTGTGGGGAGAGCAGGGGCAGGGCTCTGCAGGGCTCTGCTCCCCCAGCTCCTGCCTGGCCAGCACAGTGGCACATCACAAAGTACAAGAACAGTCCTTAGAAGACTGAGGTGCCTGGGCTTGAGGACTGCATTTCCTCCATCACCATCCTTTTAACAAAGAGGTGATGTTCACAGTAACACAACTGTATATTAAAAAAAGATGGTCACCATAAACTTCTGCTATTTTGTGGTCCTCTGGTGGGGCAAATAATCTCCTAACCCATTGCAACAGACTGCTGCAGTGTAGTGATTTTGCTTGCTGAGTTGCAGATGGACATTAAAATTCATATTTCATAAAGCCCTCACTGAAGTTAGATACTTCACATCTTCAAATCATTACAAGTATCACACAATATCATTCTGCTTGCAGTTTTAGCATATTACATGTGTAAGGCAAACATTCCTAACTCACGTTAATTCAGTTTTCTGTCAGGAAATGTTATGCCCTTCAAGGGTGGCAGTAGGACAATCAATTTACCTCAGGCTTAGGCACTATATATTCAGGAAAATCTAATATATACACAAAACCAACACTCAAAAAACCCCCAACCCATCAAATATTTTAAATGAAAAAAATACATAGTTCAGATACACAAACAATCATAATTCAATCTAGCCTTGGCATTACAAGTAGAAAATATATAGAAAAACTGTCTTTAACAGTTTGCTTAATATAATCTGGAATTAAAATATCTTAATTGAAACTATGTGATGAGCGCATAATTTTCCAATATTACTGCTGATTTTCGGCAGCTTGTTAAGGCTAGCTTTCATATAAATCTTAAATGCTAAATCTCAGATTCCTGAAACATTTTCTTATCTTAAGGATTCAGTTGAACTGATCATCCCTTCAATGGTATGTCTTTTTAAGAATCAGAAACAGACTGGCTTATTTTGGAGGCACTGACATTTTGAGCTAGTTTGATTTGGAGGAACAGAAACATAAGCTGAAAGGGTTGCTCTGTCCCTTTATAGCTGGCTTTCAGACCCAAGGAGGGAGACCATAATTTTTCCATATGGCAGTAAAACTTGAAAGCAAAGAGGGTGGACTCAGCCCTGACAGTTGATAGCTTTTATTTTTCATTCACGCTGAAGAAAGAAAAGTTAGCACTTCACAGCTTATGAACTGGTAAATCCTTCTCCTTAACTGTGAAAAGGTAATTCTCTAATGTTTGTACTATTACCTTGCAAAGATAAAACAGCTCTTTCATACATTCTACAATAATAACAAATTTTGACAGAACTTTAATTATAATACGATAATATTAGCTCTTCTTTGATGGACATGTTCAGAATGGTTTAATTGTGACTACTGCTTTTTAAATTTCTTTTCAATTAACTGAAAGATTTGTTAGGTAATTTATGAACTGACATAGGAAAAATATTATGTACATTCAGTGGTCTGCAGATAGAGATAAAATACACTTGAATATCTATGTTTGCAACCAGTTAAACTACTGAGTACCAAGCATGTGAAAAACATAGCCCAAAAGATCCAGAAAGAGCAACAAAGAATGGACCGTAGTATTACTTTTATTTATGTCTTTAATACACGTAGTGTAAGTAAACAAGGACTGGATGGATGAACAGCAAGAGGAACTATGCCTTAAAGATGCTTGTGAAACCTGATTTGTAAAAAGAATCAAGGTGCTGACAGTGGACAATGTTAAAAGCTTGAAAAGCAAACCAAACAGAAGCATATCTGAACAGAGGAGCAAACAACAAATTAAAGAGGAGAAAGCACCTCGGGAAACCCCATCTCGATTAGAGTACATAATTACAGGATTTGCAGCTTGATAAAGCAATTGATTATAGCAGTGGTTTACTATTAAGTCATTAGTGAACACCAAGATCTGAAAAAGAGCCAGCTACTTACTTTGGCAATCTTACTCTACCCAAAGTTCTAAGTTACTGTTTCACCTACCTGACACACAATGCAAAACTGAAAAGGCACTTCACATATGCATTTAGTTACTTTCAATGGGTATCATATTGTGGTGAATGGAGATTTATGTCTCACTGAGGCAGTAAAGTCCTTTCCCAGTAATGCTTTGCGACTCCCATGGGCCTTTGCATAGACCTTTGCCCCCTCCCAAGAATCCTGGGATTG
>JAVSBS010017052.1:60105-75451 GCA_033124195.1 Coracias cyanogaster
AGATTCTGTTTGGGGGAGTGGTCTGGGACCCCAGTGGGTGGACTGCATCCCTTGGTGGGCGGACCTGGGACATCTAGAGGGCGGATCACGACACATATAAAGGCATTCCCAAATATATCAGACAATAAAGACAGTATTTATTTTCGCATTATTACTTTTCAGATCCAATGAGCAATTATAACACCTTAAATTTAAAATTTTAAACCAACTTTAACAGTCAAATGGCTAATATTCTTTTCAGAAAAAAATACTGAAAAATTGAAAATAGCACAAGACAAAATCTAAGAAGCTATGAAGTAAAGGAAACTGAAGCTACAGGACAACTTTATTTGTGGTGTCTAATTACATACATAAAATATATTCAGTGAATTATGTACAGCATATGAGCTTGATCATCTATGTATCCAAATGCTGATTCCTCCAACACTTGTTTCATTTAACCCAACCTTGCTCAACGCTTTTTGTGAACACTAATGTATACGGAATGGCATCCAAGGACCAGACCAGACCAGTGAGATTTATTGTTCAGATTGGATCAAGATAAATGCATACCCAAGTACCTTTATCATAGAAGAACAAACATCGTTTTATTGATCAAAACTGCAAATACAGATAGCTCAGAGGAACTTGACTTAAATGATACAAACCTTTCCATCATCTGTTATACAAATCTGAGAACTTCATTGCCTTCACCTTGCTCAGGTTAAACTCCTAAGCATACTTCATGGGCTTTAAGAAACTAGATTGTATTCAGATGCTTATTATGTCTTCACTTCATATGGCAAGACTCTGTGCTTTCACATGATCCAGTTAACCTCCCCAGTGCTGTTCACCATCTGTTTCTACCTCTTGATTTTTCAAAGAAGGTTCAATTGTTTGTAGCTCCACAAGCAAAAAGTATGAAAATAGAGGAAAGTGAAAATGCCACATCATAGCAAAATATTCAGAAGTTTTCATAAGTTTGATGAGGATCAAATTAAACCTATGATGTTAAGCACAATTAGGCAAGTATATTTATCAAATATCAGATACTACAATGAGAGAAAAGACAATGAGGATTTCCCATAAGCTGTTATTTCAAACTTAGTAACCAAATAAATATATGAAGTCATATTTCCCAATAAAATAAAATGGATAGTTTCAGGTAGACTGATGAAATTCACTGACTCAAGAGGTGTAGAGTTAATTGTCTCTACTTCCTTTTTTTACCTTAGAATTAATTGATACTTCTCAAAACCAGGTCATGGCTTTAAGTAGTCCTGTGACCGAGTTGGACTCAATGATCCTTAATGGGTCCCTTCCAACTCAAGGTATTCTATGATTCTGTGATATAAATCATAGTCAATTTAAATTCTACATCTGAGTACACATCATTAGGTAACATTACTTGGACAGACAAGCAAAAAAGGTTATGATTCATGTGATATTTCTGTAATAAAATATCCAAATTTTTATGCTGTGCAGCATGGCTTTTTTGACTCTCTATTTGACTCTTACATGTTTATTGCGTCAAATTAGATCTGATCACTTTTGCTATGTAAAGATTAACAAAGCTAGCAAGGGTGCATTCAAGTATGCAGAATGGCACATATTGGCAAGGCAAAAAAAAGTGTAAAAATAGACTGCAGATTATAAAATTTGGTCAAGCAGTTTTTGAGGGCTTTCTAGTCTGGTTTATCTGGAATAACCAGAGGAGGATTAGGTTAGAGCTTGGCAAACAATGTTCTTGTCATTTACTTGTGAAAAAAAAGAAAAAAATCAGGGAAAATATTTAGATTGTGTTGAATCAAAACATGTATTTCCCAAGATTTTAAACTAAGATATTCTACACTCTGTTAAAATTATTTAGTGGTAAACCTGTAAAATTATATTTCACATGAGTAGTGTCTTGCTTCATGTTTAGACCGATCTAGGTCATTATGTAATTTTTGCTTCATTAAATTTCCTAGTCAATGAAAAAAACTCTCCAGTTCTAATCAGACCTTAAAAAAAAAAATCAGACATAGGGAAAAAAAAAAAAAAGGACTTTATACCCTTTGCTTCTTATCAACTTCGGTTGACACAGCGGTACTGTACCAAAAATCATGCCATATAGCATGACCCAATGTGCCTTGACAATATGCAAGTGTATTTAAATAGAAGTACTATACAGAAAATTCCTATACATCAAAAGTCTAGACATACTCATACAGGAACACTAACTACAGGAAACAATGTTTGAGCAAATATGTAAATCCAATTCAGTCTCCAAAAGATACATCAGAACATAAAAAATGTTTAGAGCTCACTCTATATTATTCTAAAAAATCTTCTACAAGCTACATCTGATGTGTACAACTGATAAGCAAATATGGGATGGGAAAAATAAGAAATATTGGTAGTCTAACAGAAATGCCACTGCTGAGAGATCAACTTTACTTGACTCTGTTAAATAAAAATAATCTTATTACAACCTATAGAATATTAAACTTTGCTCATCTCTTAAAGCTTACTTTTATTCATTTACCTGCATTTGTACAAAGGAGGAAAGCTAGTTCAGTGAAACCTACACATTGATCTGCAGTCAGACTTTAACTTGTTGTAAGTAAGATTCAGAACCTCTTTTCCACTGTTTAAAGATGCCTAACAATCTTTGTCCATTTTGAACAGATAATAAAAGTAATGTTGTTAATGGCAAAGTAGAAGACTTAAGAAAATAACTTTTTCAATTAATTGTTCTAATTCTACTTCATGCCATACTAATAGCTTTTTTATGCTCTTTAAAATTTTATAACCTCCTTTATAAGTGTCTTGAATTGTAAGGGAGAAACTGCTTCAAGACCAGAAATAGAAATCTGAATACAAAAGAAATAAAATTATCTGGTTTCCATGAGATTTGGCAGAAAATGCATGAATAGTAAATGTACACGTTTACACATTTACTTCATACACAATGACCAGGACTGCTGTCAACCCACCATTAATTTATCAAATTGATCGTTTATGCAGCAGATCCTTAGCCAAATATCATTAAGTTACAAAAGTCAATTCACATACAGCTTTGCATGCACACTTGCATCTCTGAACTTTTAAATATCAGGCCCTGTTTTTACCGTGATCATGTAGATGATCATTAGGTACCAGGGCAAAACCTTAATGACTGAAGCTCACTCATTCAGTGTTCATCTGGGCACGATTTGGCCCACACAGGTGCACGTTATTTGCTGGTTCTCAAAAGGATTAGGGACAAAGGGATTCAACAAGCTACAGAAGTGTATATTCAGATAACCAGTAGACCAGATGATAAAAATAAGCTTGCAATAATTTCAAAAACATGCAGCTGACTTGCATGAGTTAAAATCTGCCTGGGCAGGAAAATTAATACACTGACATCTGGCAGTGCTACTCAGAGCAAGGTCCAATACAATCTTCATTCAGCTCCTGTTCTCCAGAAAGGTGTGTAAACCTTGAAAAATCAATATTTTAGGGATTGTACAACCTTGCCCAGGAAGCAGCAGCACAGAAATTGGGCAGAGTCTATAGAAGTTAGTCACTGGTTTTGTACAAATACAAATGTGACTTCAGCAGCAGAGTGAAAAGGGATTAGGGAGGTATATTAGTCTTTACAAGAGGTCCATAGCAGAGTGAGTAGAACAAGAAACTAATCATAGGAACACCTGTACCACCACAATGGCTACTGTTTAGAATACAAACAGCACTGTCAAGGGAAAAAGTTCCACTGCCTCTCCCAAGACCTAACCATGATGCTCATATAAATCTCTCAGAAGAGCTGTGGGGGATCAAGGGGGTGAGCAAAGAAAAATAGAGTGCAGTAAATATTTCAGCCCACAGACACAAACTTGGCAGTGTGGACTTTGTCTAGAATGGGCAAGCAGCTTAAACATACAGAGGATGGAAGGAAAAGGAGGTGATTGTGGAAACTGCTCTTAAAGACCCCAGATGAAACTTCATAGCTCTTCCAGGAAAATTTTATTTCCCTTCCACCTTGGGAGAATAACATAGGGAGTCATCAGAATACATCCAGGAATTCTTACTAAGTTTCCACAAAGTGGGATATTGAAATACGTTATAGCAAGAGCTAAGTAGTACACCACCACTGATTTCCTGTGTACTTGTTGTAAAGAGAAACATATTTAGTTATACGAGCATGGGACATTCAGCCTTAAAAAGCTGCCACACACAGCAGACTTTGGTGAGGCTGATGTGTAACATTAGCATTATGCTGGTTAGACTCCAGTATTTTAAGTTGAAATATTTTGTTCTAGTGGGAGCTTCCACTCCTCAGTCTCCTTCCTCCTACCCTGTCCCAACTCCTCCTTCTGTGAGTAACCAAAGTAAATTTAAGATCTGTTAGTGCAGCGAACAAATGAGCAACTGTATGCAGTTACTAGCTAATTTACACATAATTTGTCCCTAACGTTATCACTGGTACTGCCAATTACATCATAAAACATGATGCTTCTCTGACTTTCATCTCATTCTAAGGAACAAATAAGTTGTCTTGAACAGCTATTTTTATCTCAGATTGTAAAGACATGAAGTGTACATTTCACAATCAGTGTCCAACAAATGTACACAGCAAAATAGGCTCTTCTACACAGCAAAATAGGCTCTTCTATGGACATCTGAACTGTTAAAACTAGTCAGATGATTTATTCCAGTGCATTACCCCTTCAGTAGAAAGTATTTTCTTTTACCAATACAGTCAGAAAACGATATAAAGAATTACAAGTAGTCAAAAGCAAGAACACTAAACTTTCTTATTTCTTTTTAGCCAGTGGAACAAAAACTTCAGTGAAAAATCTAATTATTAAAATTACAGGTGAGAAAAGTCTAGCTTTCTTGAAAAATCTTATTTAGACAATACTGTTGCTCATTTATACTGTATAACGAGTAGGTGATTAATAAAAAACCCAAATAATGTATAATGCTGAATACTCCCAGGCCAGTAGCATACAAGTTCATTTGTGTCATTTGCAGTAACAGTATTTTGTGCTGTATGTTAGATGAGGTAAAGTGGGCTTCACAGAACAGTTAACAATAAATCTTTTGCAACAACACAACAGTATATAAGACTGAATCTCAAAGATTGACATAGATTATGAAACAGAGCTAAAAAACCCATATAGCTTCTGTGGAAGTAATACAATATTATCTCTCTACAGACCTCAAGAGATCCTCAAGAATCAAAAGACTGCAACAGTGCCAGTGCTCTGTGTTCAAAAATATTACCAAGTACCCTCCTGCTCCTTAAAAATAGGCCTAAAACTAATGAGATTTAAAGATAATCAACTCTTTCCTTTATGTTCTCAAGAAAGAGCTTACAGTTCTTATTTCCAAGCTTTTTCCACAGTAGCAAGGGTTATATGTATTTTCTAGGGAAGTCTGGCTTCCCAGAAAATAACCTGATTTTAAAGCTGGAGCTCTAGGAGAAACACTGAATATTGATGTATTATATTGTGAGAGCAGGTAACACAGAATGCAGTATACATCTAGATTTTTTTATCCATCACCCACCTACCACACATCTTCAGAGATGCAACCACTTCCCTCTTTCAAGGAAAAACACTGCATCTTTCCCAAGAACAAATATCTCCCCCATGTCATTTCATGATGACATATGACTTAGTTATACACTCCTTTACTGGAAGGACTCTTCTGGCAGCATGGCCACCAGGAAGTACCTCTGTATGCACTCAGTATACAGCACTAACAGGTGAAACAACAATTAGTTTAGAGTGCTCTATTCTCTGTAGGGCAAGAAGGTTAATGCAAGAAGGAACTAGCCCCTTTCTTCAGGAAATTAGTCCTGGCAGTTCAATATAGACACTACTTGGGAGGAAAGACAGCAAGCAGAAATAGTACTCCTGGGGTCATGCGTCTTGCAGTCTGTGTGCCTCCACACTTCATAGCCAGGAGAAATATAGAGTTGTACATCTGTATCGTCATCTGTGATGTTGGGAACCGAGGAATAGGGGCAGGCAGGAAGGAGAAATACAGGAATGGAGGGAAGGAGAAGGAGAGGAATGGAGGAAGGGGAAAGAGATCTCAAGAAACGTCACCTGGTCATCAATCCTCTTACACTGTCTTAAATTGGGGGTGGAGTTGCAAGCCTTACATACATCTCTTGTCTGTCATTTTGTAGGCTTAGGTTTTTCAATTTGGCACTTGTAATATGTTATTTCCAAGTAAAAAATGGTCTGGGATTTTAGATAAATTATTTTAGACAAAAATTTTGTAAGTTATTGAACCAAAGTTATAGCAACCACTACTGAAAGAAAAATTATTTTCAAATCATGTATTTTACTTGTCTTTGAATAAAAAGTTACATATGTTAGATGTTTAATTTTCATCATTAACTTCCAAACAGTTTAAAAATTCAGGATTAACTTCATCTACCTGGGTTGTTCTAGAGTGTGCTTACCGCAAATTAACTCTTCCAGACATGTTTCCTGAACCACTAAGCCAAGGGGCTCTGTGCAATTTACCACTCAAGGAACAATATGGCCAGTTTAACAAGAGACCAGCTCAGCCAGCAATATGCAACAAGGCTGTTAGATAGACTAGGTGTCATTCAGTTAGTGATCTTATCTTTTTTCTTGGTTTGTTATGAATTAATTGTGTGTGCATCTTCTAGCCACAAGTCATAAGCACACATGTGCATTTACATTACAATCTCCCATTTCAGCATATTGTAACTTCACCATAAAATCTTGCCTTTGGCAGAAACCTGGTGTTCAAGGCCTCAAAAGAGGTATATAATACACTTTTAAACAGGGAAATGAATATTTTTAAAAGCATATTTAACCAATTCTACACACATATGTGTGCAGACCCCCAAGCATAAGCACAGTAAAATGGCAACACTAAAGCCTTTTACCTAAAATTGTGACACAGGGAATGGAGCCATATTGTTTCCCAAAATTTAGTACAGGTAATGGTTAGGATATGTATCGTGCTGCTCTGCAAATACAGCTGCAAACAAGTGCCTACCTTTTAATACTAACCTCATCATCATACCAGAAAATACAGGAAAAAAACACAAACTAGGAACTGTCCTTGTAGAAGTCTCAACGTGCCTGTGCAGCAGGCCTGGGGCTGGGGCTTTACTGAACTGCAGAAGACACATGTTGAGGGAGAAATGAGAAGTTTCAGTATGACAGTATTAATGGCAAGTGAATAGCCCTAGTGAAGTCTTCCAGGCTTTATCACTGACCATGAGAACTGGGGATCACATGAGGCAGTTCTTAATGTATTCAAGTTTGATTTTGCTGGATTTTCCAGGAAATGTACGATCAGCTACCTACAGAAAAAACTTATCCACAAAAACTAGGACTCAAAATCTGATTATTTCATTGAATGATACATGAGCCTCTGTCTATGTATTTCACTTTTACCTGCCTGTTATCTCCTTGGACTTTAACAGCAACTTTTTAGTTACAGATGTGAGATAAATCAGGTTCACTGAAATCTGATTTACCTCCATTATAGTATGCAATTCATACTAAACATCAGTATTTTAAAATTTATTCTGACTCTAAAAAAAAAATAAAAATTACTGTCTGGAGTTCATGGAATTGTGAATTTTTTAAAGTTTATCAGTATGTCAAAGAAAACTGTCTAATAAATGGAAAAACACATGCAAATTATAATCATTAAGTCAAAAGCAAGACATTCAAAAATCACTATATTAAGTGCTTTTACGTTGCATGGGAATTGTCATATATAAAACAAATGACCTATAAGAAAATTTCAAGACAAGGCTAGAAATTAATGTACTATGTACAGTAATGTATTTTCTTATTACAAAATGATAGAAAACTGTGACTTTATTCCCTTCAATTTCATTAAGCTAATTCTCAAAGGAAGGTTTTTCTGAGGTTGTCAGACAGCTATGTTCCCCTCCCTAGAATAAGTTATATTAACAGAAAAGCAGTTGTGAAAAAAACAAATAGAGAACTCAAAAGGAAAAATAAGATAGCTTGGTTAAGTCTCCTCATAGAAGTCCTGAGCTATCTAGAAGATCTGAACTCAAATAGTGGATTATCTGCTTGGGTGGGGAAAATTATCCTACAAATGTGGGGCATTCTGTACTTAAATTTCACATGTGTGTCTTCTGAATAGAGATACTATATAAAAAGCTCAAATAGTATCTTACAACTGTCTAAGCCAACTTTCAGAGATCCCCAGACAAATCTTGCTCAAATTTACAGATGGTTAAGACCGTGCCCATGTATGAACAGTAGCGCTTTATGTTAGCTTTGAACAAATTATGTAAATAATACCTGAAGTGCAGAGGTCGGTGAAGAATCAGGTTCCTTGTAGCCAAGGCTCACAGAACTTTGACAGATAATGAGACAGAATAGAGAAGCATTAAAGACAGACAAAAGAAAGAAAACTGAAAAGACTGAGGTGGAATCCATCAAACCAAGAGTAGGTTTTTACAATCCAGATCTATCTTACTCTGCCGCCCCAAGGGATCCTTTCTAGTCATCAAAGACCTAGTAAATAAAATTATGTTATCTAATATGAAATTAATTTCATTTAGGAGTTAAATTAGGTGGATTTAGGCCCTTAAAGTTCTTCTCCTTTCCACCAGCTAAAAAGGCAACAACCCAAGACAATGACTTCAGCTAGTAGCTACATCAACGACGCCTTGTAGTGAATCTTATACCACTTTTTGAATCATGTTTTTACTTTTCATTTCTCGCTTGAAGATTTTTCTGGACTGTTTACTTCTGCTAATCTGTTTCAGAAATATATTATGAATATTACAAGTAAAAAGTTCCTATTATACACAATTAATTCAATTATATTGGAGTTGTTAGTGATTACAATTTTTATGTGCTTTCACATAAATTTAAAAAACCCAACAGTACAGTCTTTTTATGGCATTGCCATAGAACAGTTGTCATCTGAATTCTAGTTTTTACTTTAGCCCACATTCTCCATTTTCTAGCTGTGATAAAATATGGACAATGTAGCTAAGTTCAGTTTTTCAGAACCAATCACAGGTCCAGCTTTGCTAAAAAACAACTGAAGCTCTATCAGCAAGCCAGTGCAATTATAAAGTGTTTGTACACAACACACAGCTGTTGGCTCTTTGAAAAATAGCCAAGAATTACAGAGTGGTAGACTGTCAGAGAAATAAAATTTTAGAAAAGAAACTCTTATTTAATTCAAGCTTATAAAACTTTTAACTTGAATCCACTTTGGAAAAGATATTTCTCTGGAAATCCTCGCTCCCTTTTGTGTGTTCTGTTCTCCAGCTCTCTGAAGTTCAACGTTTCCAGTGTCGCTTCATTTGGATGGACAAAAGGAAAGGAATAGCACCTATATGATGATAAGATTTTGCCCATTCAACAGGTTCCAGCTGCTATGTGCACCAATAAATATTCCAGAGATTTTTTTTACATTTTACAGGTACTCAGAGAGGAAGTGCAGGTAACACGTATCTGTTTTATTTTCATATGAGTACAAAAATTCTCTCTGAAATGGCATCTTTCTTCTTTCTGACACTTGTCAACTGCAGGCTAGATTACAATACATAGGAAAGGTGCTTGGCTCTTTATTCAGTTGCATATGGGATCTCTGCTTTAAAACTCTGAATGATTGCATTTACTCCTCCCAGGTGCCAATTTTGACTTGAAGTTTTGTGTGGAAGGCCTGGGGTACTTTATACAGATCTTGAATAGGACTTCTAGTATGTTTAACCTACTTTGACTTCCTTCCTGGAAATCAACACCAATTCTCCCAGACTGAAATGTGAGTTGATAGCAAGTAAAGCAGGAAAATGGAAAGCGATTATTGATGTAACTCCTACCAGCATTTACAGTACTAGTTACCAGACATTTATATCCAATTAGCGTTCTTTCCCTAATACTACTTCCTTCTTCTGATTCCTTATTTCCCTGTTTAGAGACCAATCAAGCTATAGATCTGCCTCTAAGTGCAATGTTTTGGGGGTTGCTCTCTCCAAGTATCTGAACAGAACAACTCCTGCATGCTGGACACTCACCAACTGGCAACAATTGGGCTGCAAACCATAACCTGAGGGCTAGGTTGATTACATATGCTCTTTACTAACATTTTATAAGCACTGAGAGTCAAGTAATACACTGCCATTTTCCCAGAGTAATCTGCCGTAGTTTATAGTTCCATTACGATCAGGCCCATTTACAGACCATGCTCTCAAGAGGGCTCCTTCCCGCTCCGCTCATTTGCAGAGCCATATCATAGGCTCTGCAAAGGACTGCCAGCATTTCCCTTCCACCACTGTCATCAAGAGTCCACTCCCTGCAGACCTCCCTGATCTTCATACCCAATGCTCAGGCTGCCTCTGACCTGCCTGTCCTTCAAAGCCTGCCCTCAGGTTCATGCCTTCAGCCTGTTACTCACCTTCATACACAGCACTGCTCTGCCATAGCCTGAAACTCTCTGGTTTCCTTTCTTTTCCTCTCCTGGCTCACCAGGGAGACAGCAGCTCTGTGCCAGCCAGAAGCCCCCAGCATCTGCTGGACCTCCTGGGTGCAGCACAGAATGTACTCTCTTCTTCAGCTCTGGAACAGGGCAGGAGAACGGCTTGCTAAGCAAGTAAGCATTGCACTGCAGTATGACTTCTACTCTCTCAGCAGTCCCTAGCGCATCATTGCCTTCTTTTCAGAGTCAGTACAGAGACTAGGTAAAAATAAATCCTACGGCACTCATCTGAACACTTCCCTTCAATTCATTAACAACTGACAATGTATTTCCATAATCCCAAGTTTAAATGCAGGAGGCACTCTGAAATGAGCACTTTTGAAACTAGCTTTTGAGAAAGACACTATCAAATATTCTATTAAAATGTAAATATGTTGCCTCTATTGTACTTCTTCCCTCCATTAATTTTATAATTTGATCATGGTTTATTTGTTCTGGTTTCTTTCTTAAAAACCTGTGCCAGTACTGGCTCTGCTATCCTCCAAGTATTCGTGTAAATGACAGTGCCCTTAAAGATGTTAGTAGCTGTTTTGCTAGTTTATTAGGAATGGAAATAACCATTCACTGGAAACAGCAGAAGAAACTGTGTGTAGTAATCATGTGCCTTGAACTTAAAAAGCAGACAATTAATTCAAATGAAGAGCTGATGCAAATTATTTTACATACCTCTGAAAGCCTTAAATTTGAAAAGGCTTAGCTTTTAAAGCAAATGGATTTAAAAGTATTTAAAAAATCAAGTTTATTAAACATTTTTGCTAGCACAACAGATGCTGAAATTTGTAAAATCAATAGGCCTCTCCAATCCTGACAATGCTGTGAAAAGTTTTACAACCAACATTAGTAATCTTAGTTATAGTGGCATATACTAAAGATTCTTTTCAGATAAACAACAAACCAAGAGAAAAAAATTCCTCCCACAACAAAAAAGAGACATTTGTGATTAAATGTGGATATGCTTACATTTCATAAGTAGATGAAAACAGTGAAACATTACACTGCAATGATCGTTTTATCTTTAAAAAATCTCTTTCATTGTATTATTGAAAAATAATAAAAATACATAGTATAAAATGCATTCAGCAGTTCTCACCCTGAAGCTACAAAGGTTTTTCTATGTAAGAGAGAAAAAACCCAAGTTTTACAACAGAATTTCCACTCCTCATACCTTGCTGTCCCTTGAAAGAATCACAGAAACAGGAAAGTAGAAAAATGGCCAGCTGTACTTTCCATGTTATAGTTCTTTTTTAGAGGTGTTATATAATCTGGCTGCTGGACATCAGAACATAGATGAGAGCTTAGCTGGAGTAACTGATAGGAGCTTTGTTCATTGCTAGTTGTCAGTAAATCCTTCCAACAGGACTCTGTCTTAAGACACACTTCAGATTTCACAGACAGAAGAATAGGAGAACAAAAGGTCATGTCTGTGGGTTAGTAAATCCATGGGTTTTAACCAAAGATAAAACTCTGAGTTAACAAAGTACTCTCAGATACAGCTTTTGTAAAAGCTTATAAAGCAAACATGCAAACTCAGGGCCTGACATGCATTACCATGAGTTGGAAATCTGTTCATATCCAATTATAGTATCAATATTTGCTGAGCTCTAATTAAAAGTCGTAAAGTTTAAACTTCTTTCTTCAATTTGTGCTTCTAATTTGATCAGTAATTTCTTATCAACTGAAAATCAAACACACCTTATTAATACTAGATAAACAACATTCCACCTTAATAGTGACAAAGTTAAACAAAATGGCTGGCAAACAGGAAATTCTGATTTTTTTCTAAATTTCCTATTCCTAGGATGGAATTAAATCTTTAGACCAAGGAGGCCAGCATATTAACCATTTTATGAAAATATATCTGCAACAAACTTTAGCAACATCAAAATAAAAGCAATTATATTGCTGAAACAGAAATACATTCAGATCCAAAGCAAGCTACAAGGCACCCACAGCAGAGAGCTTAATGAAGACAGAACACAAAACCTAAGCCAAAGAAATGAATCACAGAAAATGTACAATAAGTAATCATGTATCTTAAGTCCAGGAAGGCAGACATAAACACAGCTAGAAGAAAATGTTAGTCTCTTTAGATGAGCAGAAAAAAAAAAATTAAAAAGTAATGGAGAATTGGATTCTACAAGCAGGAGTGAATCAGAATATATGGTAATGTTACAGTATAAAATAATAACATAGTATGTCAAGTATACTCCATTCCTTTGACTACCTAATCATAGTGAGATTATTGCAACATTAGAAAAAATGCTGCACAGACTAGGCAGAACAGTATTAGGACTCATGATTAAGACTCAGAATTTATAGATAGGTTCTCCCTTTACTTTGTAGGTAGCAGTAAGCTAGACAAGATCTATGGCAGAAGAAAAACTACAAAACAAACAAACAACAAAAAAGGTATCAGCAGTAAAATCAAGACCATTTAACAAAGGTAGAAAGTGAAATAAACTCTGTTAACCTGTATTTTTCTAAATTACATGTTTTATAATCAGTACATTAGATGGTGAGCTCTCTCCACCTTTCTTCAGAGCTTTAATAGAAGTTCCCATACTAAATACAATCTTCTAAGAATATTTGAAAATGTATGCCAGTGCACTACCGCATAAAGAATCCTTGCAATATTCTGATAAGCTGGGTAGCATTTAAGAAAAAAGGAAGAAGTGGTACTATGTATTTTTTAAAAGGAGAACAGAAGTGCTGTCATCCTTTCAACAGGTGGAAGGGGATGAACAAAGAGGTTGGACAGGGACTGAACAGAAGGAAGAGAGACAGAGGCACAATTTACCATGATAATCACTTGGCCAAGGAGCAAGGATGGCTCAAAGTAGAAGTTACTCAATAGGGGGACGGCTGCAAGCATGGCTTGAGAGTGAGTGAATTGCTCAGGTGTGAGACCAGAGGGCCTGGACAGACCAGACTGCTCCACTGCCTGCTGAAGATCAGAGTAGTGGAGCTGTTCTTGGGGTGGAGCCCTTGTTTTCTAAGACTGAATGGCCTGAGTTTAAACCTGGTATTTTCCAGGTTTACAGAAGTTTCCAGCATTTACAGAAGTCATAACTATCGTATTTTCATTTGTATTAAAAACATCATTTAATTAAGCAGCTGTATGGATTGTGTGCATGCATCATTAACACAAGGAAAATTTTTCCCAGAATCTTTGTTATCCCCCTTTCAAACCTATTGTTTCATGCTGCCAATGCCTTTCCTCCATATCATCCATTGTTTTATGTTCAAATTCTTAATTCTGCTTCTGGTTTTCCTCATGTTACATGGAGAAGAGAATTATCTGGGGATCTATTTTAAATTGTCAGTATCTCCAAAGCAGGGCAAGTTGTCAGAGGTGCCTGAAAACACAGTAATACCAAACAGACTCAGGATATAAACTTATTTATTCATTTTCTCAAACTTCGTGGAAATAAGCAGTTGTTCCTCCTCATACTCCTCCATAGAATCATAGAATCATTTAGGCTGGAAAAGACCCTTACATTGAGTCCAACCGTTAATCTAACACTACCATAACTCCAAACATTTCAGTTCTTCCTAAGAAAGGACTATTGTAAATTATTACCTTTCAGTAAGTGGTAGTTCATGCTGACATTTCAATATTACTAAATTACACTAGACTCCTATGTACAAAAAGGAAAAAGGAAAAGGGAAAAATTAAAATATATATTAAAAAAAAATTTAAAAAGAAAAAGAAAAGTAAAGAAAGATTACTGTTTCTAACAAGTGCAAAACTGACATGTACAGAAATGAATCTGTCAACAAATGAAAACAACACATAATCTATAAATTTTATCAAGAAATACACTGATGTAAAATCATGAAAACATACGGTTGTAGTTCCCAAGACAGGGTTCACTTAGGCAGTGTTTATCAATGGACCACATCACAAAAGCAGTCAGGCTACTCAGAGGGCTGAAAATATCAGAAAATCATACAAATTACAGATAGAAGTCCCATTAGTACATCTTGAAACACTCAAGTATTAGAGCAATACTTGTGGGCGCTTTAGAAACGAAACTGAGAGAAAGAGACATCTCCTGTCAAAATATATTTTTTTTTCACTGGTATTTCCTACTCTTAAGTTTAAATGTCTTAAAAGATGAAGCTTAAAAAATGTCTTTAAGAAAGCTCCTCCACAACTGTATAGATCTCAATGTCAAGTAGTTGTCTTGTTATTGATCTAAACTGTCTCTTTACTAAATTATACCCCGTTACATCCAGTCACATTCCCTTTGGCACAGTTTACATGCAGCACCAAGACAGCCTTAGCTTAATCAATGCAAAGAATTTAACCACATTTTTGCTACCTCCCAGGTACTCATATGATTCCTGTTTCTGTAGCTAGCTGTCATACTGTCACTACTCATTAATTAGCCAAACTAGACAGTTTTTGCTTTTTCCCTTCCAGTTCTGTCTGTCCACCCTCTTAATGATTGATGGACAAGGAGGTGCACATATATATCACAGCAGTTTTCTCATCAGCATCTACAGAAGATCGCAAATTCGTGATCTGGTTCCTTCCCTAAGCAGATGGCAATCACTTGTTATAGGATGAGAACAAATGTATTCCAATCCTTAGATTTGTTGATTTGCTGGTAATGTGGAGGAAGTAAATAAAATATAAGTAAATTACAAAACAACTGAGTCTCTACTGTGTGCTTTCTTGGTGTTCAGGTAAAAAAATTCTCATCTATATGACAATATAATGACATTTCTGTGTCTCCTGCTCCTTGCAATACTTATCACAGAATCATAGAACAGTTTGGCTTGGAAGGGACTTTAAAGATCACAGAATCATTCTGGTTGGAAAAGACCTTCAAGATCATCGAGTCCAATCACTAACCTAACT
>JAVSBS010017053.1:0-21978 GCA_033124195.1 Coracias cyanogaster
CCTTTGTTTTGCCAAATAAATTAACCTAACCTCTATAAAGTCCAGCTTCTTCCTAGTCTGTCAATGGAAGTTTTGTCATCTACTTAAACAGAAGTTGCACTATGTCATCTAAACGTGTGCAAAAATGTATTGGTTATTAAATTAGGTCATGGCTCATAACAGAGTCAAAATCCTCTCCAGAAAAGATAGGTTAAACCACAGTTTTCCGCATAAGTCCTTATGTGAAAGAATATGTAAATATGCCTTACAGGGTTTTCTGAATATCAGCAAATACCGGCTGTGTCAGATGGTCTGAAGAGTGAATTTGAGAATAAGAGTTTGTCCAGGCTGCAAAAACAAACTATGTTTGGAGATGTATTAGCTAGCAAATTTAAACAAACAGTTTTAAATAGGGCCCAAGTAAGGCAAGCTGTGTTTAAAATCATGTAAGTTAACTCTAAACTCCCCTCTTGTGCTGCCAAATTTCAATGAGCATGTTTTAAACATGGCTTGCTCTGTCTAGTGCTAATGCATAAAGTTGTATTCAAATTCTGTTTAAGATGTCAGTTGATACAGACAGGGACATATCAGCAGGGTCATGTTAGCTCAGTACTGAGCCTCTACACAGTGTGCTGAGCATCTTCAATTCCAACACAGTAGCCTATAGTAAGATCCTACTTGACTATGCATTAATGAGTATATTTTCAGAAGCAGACAGCACCAAAGCACCAACTCCCAACTCAAAGATGACTTAATGCCATCTGGAGTTGATCTGAAACATCAAACAGTCTCTTACCTTCATCTTACTAGGAGGATGGTGCTCCTAGGCCATCAGTGCAGGAACACTCAGGGGAGCAAAAACTCACTGCTTCAGCAGCTGATGGCTTATACTCATCTGTGTGACTTAGCACTGAAAGGAGTGCAGGTATAACACAGCTTTATTTATCATGTTTCAACTAGAATGGAGTGACCACAATCTCAGCTTTTACTAACCTGGATTTATGCCTGGAAGTGTGAGCATTTGCCAATGGTGACAGTGTAAGAGAATGACAGGAACTTGAAAAAGTTTCCTTAAACCCAGCAGCTTTGATGGACTTTGTGGATGGGCCAACTGTGTGCTAACATACCTCTCATATATGTGGCAGTGACATGCTTTGCCTTACCTCAGGTTCAACAGTGTAACTGTGCTAACACGTCTTATCCTTTACTTTTTTTTTCTACTAGACTAACTGTAAAGGTCAAGTTGATGAAAGTCTCTTGGGGTTATTCTGCACATGTCAAGTATTTTGGATAAATGCAAAGAGAAAGTCAAACTACCACAACAGAGCCCACCTCTGTATATATCCAGCTTAAGTCATCATATTGAGACATCAACTTTTCCCACTGTTGGTTCAGGTTGTTCCCAAGTCTTTGAGTTTCACTTTCAGTTTCAGGTTCCAATGAATCCAAAATGATGAAACTGAGACTGGCATTGAAATCTGAGCATTTTGAAGAACAAGTGCACAGGTCTGAAATGACCAGGCAGCCAGTTGTCACATGTTGTTACTGAGCCAAAGGTAAAACTACTATTTATGCAGCAGCAGCAGATATCTCTTTCAGAAATTAGAAAAATGGTCACAAACTGAGTTCTGCATGAAGCCTACTTAAGGCCTTTGGATTTGAATCCTGAATTATCAAAGTATTTCAAAGGATTAATTAGGACTATAGTTAATATTTGCAAGCCAGTGGAAAATTGAATGATATTTGGCATGTTTGGACATAAGAAAATGTCTGAAGGTAGAGCAAAACTTTTCAGGGTGCAAAATCACATTGATGAGAGTTTCAAAATATCCATTAAGTTCTTTCAAGTAACATTTTAAAAGATAGGCATTATGATGTTAGTTGTGCACTGGCAAAATGACGCGGTGGAAATTAAAGGAAGGGAAGTGTTTCTATTTTATTTTTCTAAAAATTTAGCTGACAAAGATTCCTGAAAAAGTACGTAAAATCTGTCAGTGCTTTAAAAAAAAAAAAAAAAAAAAAATCACTGTGTTCTCCGTATGCAACTATAAATTGTTCTGCTGATAACGAATCAGGGAGAGATCAGAATGAATGATCTCATAGATCTGAAATACAACACAATCCCCTTTGAAGATACCTTTCTTGCTGAGGTGTGTGTTTGTAGAAATATCTTTGTATATACCACATACAGACCAGAGTAATTTCAGAACTGGCGTGATCTGAGTTCAGTAACAGGTGAGGAACCTTGTCACAATAACATTAGCTTCCCTAATGTCTGAAGTGTAAAAACCTACAACACAACTGATCACACGGATGTTTAAGCATCTGTTCATTTTTACTTTTAGGATACTGTTAGGAAAAAGAACAGAAAGTGCTTACAGGTCTGAGTCATGGAACTTACCACCCTTGAATACTAGAACTGTTTGGTTACGTTCCCAAATTTAAATTAGCAAGACGTTGACAGATACAAACAATGAGTTCATCAAATTACTGTTTGGTGTAGGTAAAATATGCTGAGAATAATGTACCTCCATTCTGTCATCCATTCGGTGATTCTGTGATTGCAGCCAGATAATTTAATGGAGTTACATCATGGCTGAATTATAAATCTAAATCATCTATAGGACAACTCCATTAAATTACCTGTTGCGAAAGAGATGCTTCTGAAAGGATATATCTTATTATATATAACATAGCTGGTTTTCTTATGTATTAGTAGAAAAACTCACAGGACTTGCTTTCAAATGCTAGTCCAGAAAATCATCCATTCTTTTGTAGTTTTTATATATTTTACATTAAAAACTGCAAAGAAATTTATAAGAAAAAATACCTATGCTATTCATAAAGAAAGCACATTCTTTCATATATCTGATGGTGGAAACAGAAAGGACATCACATGTTGCTTTGATCTTATATATCTTGAATTCTTAGCCATCTAGGGTCACTGTTGTACTGAGATTTCCCAACTGTCTCCTGCTTTGGGAAAGCTGTCCTACAGCACAGAACTCCCACTTATCCTTTTATTTTCTTTTAAAAATAAAAATCATTTATTAGATATCCTTTGTGGGACAGTATGTCTTTTGACACAGTGTTTAAAATGGATTTTTTTAGAAGTCATGAGGGTATATGTGAGCAGTATATAGAATAAGCAAATTATTTTTAAATTTTTTTGAAGTATTTACAACAGTAGTGAACGTAACAAAGTAAGTTGATGTACAGAGCCAGAGTTGGGAGGAGGAGAGGTATTAAGCAGTTAATACATCTCTACAGAAAAACAGTCAAATGTTTTCAAAATTTACATTTTGAGTAAGAGTTAAATGTGGACAAACAAAATGATATTTTGAGATACTTTTAAAACCCCCCATTTGTTGCAATCTCATATCTAGCAAATTACTGAAATGTCTTGAATCTAATTTAATGGTTGTAAAATTATTCGCTGATGAAAATTTCCTATTTTATGTGCTGGTGAGAAAATATACAGAGATATTTCTTGGGAAGGCAAAAGGTTTGTCTTGATCTCTCTGTTAACACTTTGCATGGTAATGGAAGACAATACTTTATTCTGCAGACAAAAGTCTCATTGATTTTAGTGGGAATGCTACTTGCATATATGCTTTAAAAGCTAGGCTACAAACAATGGAGGGATGGTTTACATCTTTTTTTTTTAAATGTAATAAAATAATATTTGGAAAGGCCTAAAAACGTGCTAAAGTTGCTTCTGGGAGTGAACTGCAAAAGCTTACTTCATTAGCTTTAAAAACAGAACGTTTCCTTTATCAAAAGGGTAGATAAGTGTGAATTTGGGATTTTTGTATCCTGCCACATTTTCTTGGATTATCTCGTTTCCCTCTGTTTCACATCCCTTTCCCTTTTAGATCTGTATCACAACCACTGCTCTGCTCATGACTGGGGCCTGCGTGCACCTCCCTCTGCAGCTGTCCAGGGGTGTGCTGCGCCCAGGTTGTGCCCGCAGCCAGACGAGCAACCCCTCTGCAGCTTTCCTAGCTCCAGCGGAGACACCAAAACCAGAAACATGCACTTCTGACAAAATCTCGGTTGGCGTAAACTGGCAGTGCCCCACTGATTCCATGCAGCTACGTTAGTATGCACCAGTGGAGAAGCTGAAACTTGAACTTTAAAAAAAACCACCAAAACATTTTTTGTTGTGTGTAGGAAACACATCCTTTGGATTTTGGAGCCAGCAGGAAAATGACTATGCACTGTTAAAACTAAAATTACTAAACTAAAATTACTATGGGTAATTCTGTGTTCTTTCATGAGTTAGTAGATTCAGTTTTCACAGATAACAGAGTAAAAGCTAAAAACATTTCTTCTCCCCAAAAAGGTTCACAGATGGCGTAGCTGCAGGCCTCCCACCTCACCATGCCTTGACCTGCCAGTAGTGCCTGACCTGGAGACCCACATCTGAACACCTCTGTGAGAGCCCAGGCTCCCCAGGAAGGACGGCAAAGCCTGCTGACAAGCGTGAGTCCCAAAGAAAGCTGTGGCCTGTCAACTCTGATTTTCAGGTTTTCAGCCAGATACTAGTTTCAGTTTTCAGATTTCACTAATCCTGACCAACTCTCAAGTGTGGAGAAATGAATGATCTGGAGCTCATAAAGCACCCAGTTCACCATGCTTCTAACACTCCTACACGCTGATAACGAGTGTACTCTGACAAAGGGTGTTCTGAAGTATTGTATTACGTGGCCTTTTGATTGGGTTCATTTGCAAGAAAACCAACTCATGCTTCTTTGATTATTTTTCTGCAAAGACATATTATTATTTTTCTAAGCTTGGTTATATTTTCCCGGTGGATTTTTCCATTAGAAGTAAGGCACAACTGTTACCATCTCTCTAGTTCTCAAGTCTCAAATTTTTGTGGTAAAACAGAACCCAGACTTAAGTGCCACAGTGTTGGGTGTGAATATAAAAGACAAATAAAAATGGTATAGCCTGTTGTTACCAGGAAAAGTAAAGCTTAATCAAAATCTTGTGTTCAAAGTACTGTGCTTTTTCCTTTTGGTTTTATGTAATCAAGGCCAGTTGCTTTTTACCGTTACTTACAATTTTTTAAGTTCTAGCTACAAGTTTTCACTAGATGGCAGGATGTCATCTATTATCAGTGGCTTAACTTGCACAGCAACAGTTGCCCACGGGTAGGAAAAAAATTTAAACATGTTCAAGTTTTGCAAAATATTAAAAAGACCCCAGACTTAACAGTAATCAGAAAAATGATACATACAGTCAATAAATCATAGCTCTGTTACTGAATATGATTAATATTATGGGCTGGAAATCATTGAAAATAATAGTGAAAGATGTTCATTTCTTGACAGAGGAACTAAAAGGACCTTCTGTTACAAAATGAGGTAAACTTTACTGTTTGTGCTATTTGAGAAAGAGTGAACTGATCTGGTAAATTAAATTTAACAAATTAATATATTGACAGCTTAGGAAAGTTAGAGCTTAAGTAGCTAAACTACTGGTCTAACATTCTAACAAGTGTTCTGTACAAAAAACTTAACACTCTGTGTACTGGATTACCATGATACTAAAAGGTGATAAGATACATTTTAGTCTCTCTCCCTCAATTTAACAAGGCAGAATTCATTGCATGATGATCAGTCCCAGTATTTCAGCCAGTGGTATTTTGCTGACCTTGGAGCTCTGGACAAAATTTGTCCCTCTCGTCTAGGAGAACAGAATGCAGCTCCATACAGTTACATAAGCCTTAATAACCCTGACAAATCTTCATTGTTGCACCAGTGGAGAAGCTGTTGCAATGGAGTGAGCACTGATTTCTAACAAAACTACTTTTTAACTAATATTTTGTGTAACTTGGGGTTATCAATTATTAATTTTTATTTATTCTGAATTCCCGCTGCCTGTTTTGCTCTCATTTTATATTTAAGATATTTTATGAAGTGTTCAGTAATTTTCAGTGTTGCTTATGAAAAAGAAGAGGGAATGTTTGGCATCTATTAAAGCTGTTTCTAAGACTGAATAACTTTCCAAAACCAGAGATAACTCAGTGTAATGCTTTCCAGGATTCCCAAAATAGTAAGAACATTTTCTCATGACAAAGCTGTATTTATTCCATGCCTGGAGTAGAAAAAGTATCATAAATAGATGACTGAAACAGCATTTCCTAATATGAGATTCAGTTTTGCGATATGCCGAGTGCATTCAAAACCATACAGTGAATCAAACAGGAGCTGAAAGGCACACATCACTGCACAGCTTCAAACCTTAAACATTTAAGAAAATGTTTGCAATTATTGCAAGCTACCAAACCGTAATCATTCCTTTCTACCAAAACAAACATAGTCAGCACCTGTAGAACCTCTGTAAAACATGTTAGCAAATTCAAACAAGCATCACCGTAAGATCCACACCAACCCTTTCACTGGAAGCAGTCTATATATAAACAAACTTTTCTCTTCACTCGTGTTCACAAAACACCGATAACATCTTTCTCTCATGATCCTACCTTGGCGATTTGCAAAGGCTGCTTTTGCTCCTTGCCACCTTGCAATCTAAAGCCCCAAGGCGCCCCTCCGCTCATAGCAATGCAGAGATAATCCCCTGTGCCCATTTTCCTGGTGCAGTTAGGCAGCATTCATTTACAGAAGAACATGAACAGTTTGTCCTGCAGATGTTCAACGAGCTGGAGATTTGTCTGCCAGGCAGAGCTGGAGACCCAGAGCACCACACTGTTGCTGCTGCTGTGTACTGCACTAGCAAATGTAGTCATTCAGAAGAATGTAAGAGCTCCCTCGGATCAAGGGCACAGCCCACTCTTTCGTCAGATTTCTACGCTCAGCCCACCTTCAAAGTAAAGTAAGTAACGCTGAGGAAATGCACACAAAGAGACTCAGCCATGAGGCAGAAAAGGCTGTGTTTAAACATGACTCTCATGACAGCTAAATCAAAACAACAGCAAAAAGAAGTGTAGATTTCCCAGTGACGATTTAGGACATAAGTTTACTTTAGTAACTGGTGCCAGACATTTTAAACTCAATTTACCCATTTCTTGCACTCATACTCCAAACAAAGAAGAAAGCAGAATCTCAAGTGAAACATCATGTACATCCTCTGAATAACTAATAGACTTTGATTGAACTAGGTTTATGATTTTCATTTCTGGCCCACATGCATTTTCTGCAGCACTGCAGGTATTAAAAAAAAAAAACAACAACCAACCAAAAGAAGAAAAGCTTTATGATTTCCCTGTCTTGGAATGTCTTCTTTTGCTGGTTCTCTCTAGCCTCGGTATAGTTTACTGTGCACTGCCCTTTAGCAGTGATCTGGATTATTATTGGACCCTAATAATACCTATTATATGCAGCCTGTTGCTTTTCCTACCAGAGAGGTGAAGAGGATTAGTGGAATGAAGTATCAGATCTCTCTACTGATGCTATCAGTGGATGATTTGCATTGTGTCATTAAAGGGGAACCTTTAAAATAAATTCAGTGGGAAGGTAATTTGCCGATGCCTGACAAGAGGCGGGCTCAGTTCTGTTCCCTATTGCTGACTTGGGGCAATGCAGACTGTAAACAGCAGAGCTCCTCCGGGTCTAGTTGGAGTGGTCTAAAGGCGAGCGTTCTTCAGCAAGGGATTAATATTTCCCTAGCTGAGTGTTAACAACTGGTAGCATAAGAGCTCCTACTCACCTCCAGTGCAAAGTCAGTTTGCTTGGCTTAAATCAGATTGCATTTTGAACTAAGCTGGGCCTAAAGGAGAGTGTTCAGCAGGTGGGCAGAAACATCTTGAACAGCTAGACTGGTTTCTGAAACACACCTCTTGCTTTGAGACCCAGGTTGCTGGGATTTGCTGTCAGATTCCCACAGCCTAAATTCCACTGAGATATGAAGGGTTTTCTGTTGGCTGAAAACAAACTTCAGAGTGTCTTGGCAGTGCTGGGTTAACAGTTGGACTCCATGATGTTAAGGGTCTTTTCTAACCTAAATTATTCTATGATTCTGTGTCAGGGCAACAAGAAACACTCAGCATTGAAATTACACAACTTTGCACCTAAGTAGCTGGCAACTCTTGAGACTTTAAACCTAAGCCTGTGTGTCTGTCAATTAAGTGTCCCTAAAGTGATGTTTCCTTACACTACAGCTATTTTATTTAAAGACCACTAGGCAAAATAGCACGGTAGAGACAGGTTTGTCTGTTAAACTGAAATATTATGGCTGGAAAAAGTAGACAGGCTTTTAGGTGCTTGAGCCCTTCATCAGAATTCTGAAGACATTAAGGTAACCCAAAGACTGGGTGCAGACAAGCTCTGTAATCAAACAGGGGAAAATGTCACTCTCTAAATACCAGGATTTAATGGAGGAAGAACAGTGCTTTCTTTATTGACTACAAGTCAAAGGCTCTGGAGAAGCAGAACAAGCACAACTTGCCATATAATTAAACGCTAAGGAAAACACTATCAGAGAAGCTGTGTGTGGAAAGGGAATAGTCTTTAAAGGAACTTTGCTAGACAACCTCTGAGTGAAAATGCCTCATTCAAAATAACTCAGTTCAAGGTGGCTCACTGCTTATCTTGTGCAATGTTGATTTGTTGCTATAGCAGACAGTTTTTTAGTCTTTCCCTAGACAGAATCTTTTAGACAAAATTTCCTCCCTTTTGCCTAATGAGTAGGTTTTTATAGATACTTTAACGACATAAAAATTCTTAAGTATATAGCTGCAAAGAATGCCCTGTGACACTCTGGTGAACACAAAAATAAACTATTTGTTTTAGAAAGATAAATCACGTAACTATCAGCCCTTCCTAAATTTGATGAAATGTGTATGTTTAATTACTGCAAAGGTGTTTTGAGCTTATATTAGGCTCTCTTTTATCATTTTGGTAAAAAGGAGTAATCAAATCTGTTCTCTGATTCTGAACTTCTTGAGATACTTATTGTGGAAAACAAGGAGAAACACTCCTGCATTTAGGTGATCATATATTTGATGGGAATTTGTAGTCAGTCTCCTTTGACTATATAACAGAACTGTGTAAAATCATAAAACAGGACAATGTTGATTAGTCATTGCTCAGCTGAAAAAATAACCAGTCAGAACACCGGGCTCTTTGATTTTGTTGTAATCTGTTTGGTTTTGTTGTGTGACGTAGATGAAGTGTCTCCGTACAGCTCCTGAAGTATCAGCAGTTGATGTTCCTTGTAGTTAATCCCCCACCATCTATTTGACATCCTTAAGGTAAAAGAGCGGAGAGAACCACTTGAAATTTGATTGTGTCATAGCAAAAGACATAGTAAAACCATGCCAATGGTTTGGGCTAAAATCATTGTAAAATATTAGAGAAATTTCTCTTAAAAGCAAATTTAACAGTTGTCTTCCACATTGTGAGCTAGTTTTTTTGATCCTTATAGTTGAATATTTTAGTGTTTGTTTAATGCTCTTCTGGCTTCTAATCTGAGAAATCTACACGGTGCTCTAGAAGTTAAATCATGTTGTGGAAGTAATGGCACAACAGAAAATATCATTGGTGCTGTAAGTTCCCTCCTCTCCAAATAATTTTTTTCTGCTGAGTTTGTATATGTATTGTGTGGGACTAATTATTCCAGAAGAATTTGTGAAAAGAATGTAGTATTTTTAAAAAAAGAAACAATAAAAACCTGCAAAATCTTTACCAAAGAGTAACCCTGTATAACGACAAAGCTTTGGGGACATTTAAACTGATATAGGACTCTGCTTGAACTGGCAAGAATTGTGGTCCTGACAGGAGAACAAAGACAGGAAAAATAGCTTTTTTTCTAGTCAGTATGTTGAGGAGGTTTTATAAGAACAATTCCAAACAAATAGCTGGATTTTTTTCTTCTAAGAGAGAATTTGTTGCTTGCTCAGCAGAAAGAAAAACATTTGAAGTCCGTAACTAAACTATTCCCATGATGGGGAGCTCCAAAGCTTCCTATGTCCTAATCTAACAAATAATACTCCACAGGCATTAACAACTCCCATTTGCTTTATATGACTTTCTTAAATGCTTATTCCACAGCATATCTTGCTTTTTGCTACAAGTCTTATCTCGTTGTACATTCCCTGCATCCTTTGGGATTTCTAAATGTTGGTCAGAAATGGGATAACACGATAAAAGTGGAGTCATTCATAGGGCTTATGACATTTTGGTCTCTGTGGCCTCTGTAGCATATATAAATTGCATCGGTTCTGAGATAATTCTTGAAATCCACTGAAAAATTTAAAGCTCATGGCAACCACAGACACTTAAACACTGCTACCATCTCCCTCATTTCACTAAAACATAAATATCCTAAAACATAAAGGCAACAACTGATAAAAATTTTATGTCACAAAATCTAATTTTATAAACTCAGAAAATGACAAATGCCAGAACACATCCAACATTTACCTGTGCCCAACTACAGGTAAAGCTTTGGCTCGAATCTCATCTTCTATTATGAGATCTGTATGAAAAAAAATCCAGGTCAAACCATCCATGCTCACCTGCTTTCAAGAACTGCCAGTCAAAAAATCTAGCACATTAGCCTAGATGAGCTGTGATAAAGTAAGAATAGCCATACTTAGACCAAAGTGAGGTGATCTGCTCTAAAATGTTCTCTTTGATAGCGGGGTGGTTGCTTGGGAAAAAGAAAATGGGAAATGCACACTGCTTTCCTCAGGCAGCCTGCAGTGACTTCCACTCACAAACTTCCTCAGCTGGATGTAGTTCCTTTGCACTTAGTAAAGGTTACGAATTTATCTTCCATGAACTTTTCCATGTGATATCCTTGGGCCCTTTTAACTTTTAATACCTACCTTATTGTAGGAACCCATCCCTAACTACACTGTGAGATAAAGAATCACCTTTTCTTTAAATCTGGATCCTACAGATTCATTTGCTGTCCCCTGCTTCTTGGACCAGAGGAAACTGTGACCAGGCAATCCTTGGGTGCACTTTCCAGGCACTTTATTTTATAAACCTTTTACATAGCCATCTCAGTCATCTTTTTTCAAGGTCAGAAGAATACAATAATTAGTCATTGTTTATACAGAAGCTGTCTCATACCTTTAATGAAAGGCAACATCCTTGTTGCCTGTCTCTTCATCCTCTATCTCCTTTTTGAGATGGGGGCCTGGAATGCCACGCAGTCTTCAGACTGCAGGTCAAGTTGGGATTTATACGATAACGTAATGATATCATCTTCGTTGTTCTCTAGTTGCTAACCCCAATAGCACTAACACCTCAGTTGCTTTTAGAGACTGCTGAGCTGATTTTTTCATGGAACTATCTTTTAAAGTCTTAAAATCTTGTCTGGTGATAGCCACTTCAAAGCTTATTGTTTTTTACATTAATTAGTGGGTTTTCCCCCAATGTGTATCACCTTATACTTCTAAGCCATATTATGATATGGCTGCTTAGTTTTCTTAAAATCTTTTGGTGAAGGAATTTGTTGAAAGCCTTTTGTAAATCCAAGATCAATCAGATCACCCTTATCCATGTGTTTTTTGATCCCCTCAAAGGACTGCCTTAGTTTGTGAGGCAAGACTTCCTTTTACGAAAATCTTGTTAACTCTTCCCAGAGAAGTCATCTTTATCCAGATGTCCGCTGTTCCTTGTTATCGTTTCCCCGTATTTGTTTTGTATAGATATTGGGCTGATAGGCTTGCTGTTTTCTGAATCTCTCTTGGAACACTTTTGTTAAAAAATGCCACTCTCTGATCTCAGGTAGCAGTTTTAAGAGTCACTCTTACAGCCTTGAATTCCACTAAAGCTCTGTGTAGTCTCGCTGACTACTCCTTAATATTATTTGAGTCATCTACTATCACTTGTCCTTGTATTTTATTTTCTTATTGTAATAATAATTTATGATTCTTAGTTTCACTATAAGTGGATTTAATTAAAACCTCATTTAAATCAAGTAGTTCTGTAGCTGAGTTCAGAAGACATTCTACAAATGTGAGAAGTAATGTGTATATTCATCTTTCAGCAATAAAATAAAAGCTGTTATTTCACCTACAGTTTCCTACAATGGTATCTTAGGTCCGTGGATTCTTTAAAAATGCAAACCTTTCCACCCATTTCTTAGTAATGAGGAAGAGAGAGAGGGAAAGGGGATATCATGATCCCTAATTTATGGGCAGCATTTTACTGCTGTAAATACCTGGATGGTCTGATTTCCTTCTTTTTATGCATTTAATTTTCTTTTCCTATCTGATCTTTTGCACATAGAATCAACATAAGCTAGTTCCCTAAAAATGCCTCTTTTAACAGCTTTCTAGTAGATTCTAACTGTAGCATCTGTAAACAATTTAATAAACTACCCAATTTATTGTAGGATGTGATTTTAGCCAAATGGAAGAATCAGCAAGGGAAAAAATAGGAAAAAAAGATTGACAGTATTTTTTGATTACATGGAAAAACCCACTTGTAAATATATAGCTAGTTTACTGGAACAAAACATAAAATCACAGCCATGCCACTTAAGAAAACATGACATAGAGTCTCTGCCAAACAAAGTGAAAATGACCTCTTCTAATATGTCCCTTCAAATCAGATTTTTTTTAAAGTGGCTTCTTCAAGCTGGATAATGTAAGGCAACATAACGCTATTGTCACAAATCATTGCCTAATAACAGCCCTTGTTTCACAGTAGTGCAACTCAGTAGTTGCATAAGGTAAAAGCAATTTTTGAAGGCAAAGCTAAACATATTTTCCCCCAAACTTTACAGAAGAAGGAAAAATACATTTCTGCTTAATTCCTACCCTTCGTTTCTGTTCTCCTGGCTTTGGAAGCAACAAGAAACAGAGCCACATGGAAAGGATTTAATTTTCAAAAAAGGTATAAAATGACAGATGAAGGGAATGAAATATATTGATGGAACATTCAAATGCATGGCTCCAGCTAACATCCATTAAAGCTGATTGCTCTTCATTTTTCCCATCAAATTTCTCTTGTCCTACAAGAGAAATTAATAGAATCCAGATGTTTTGAGCTGAAGAGGGTTTTCTGACTGAAAGTAAGGACATGGAGTGGTAAAGGTACTAAACACAAGTAATACCAAGTTCTTAGTGAAAAGAAAGAAGCAGCAGAGGAATGTACAGAATCTGACTGGTGTGAGAAAGCACTTTCTCAGAAACATAAAATAAATCTGATCATGTTTAGAACCTGAGCCAATTCTTTCTCTAAGTGGAAGAACAAAGGGTTGCACTACTATGTCCTTGAGTCTGCAGGCTGCCAAGTGTAAGGGGTAGTGCAGGACTGCACTCAGCCAAGCTCCTCTTGAAGGAGGAAGGTAATTTGCTGTTGTTCTCTGCTGGAAACAAATGACCTCACCTCCACGCCAGGTCAGCTAAGGTTAACAAAGTTTTAGACATTGAGGAACAGTCAAACTTTTGCCTGTTTATCTTGCCCCTACCTCTTTGTTCCCAGTCATGTTCTTCGTAGGATGAATAATCGTAACTCTAGCCACAAGCAGAAGTGTATTAATGCAGGTAGCCCATGCAGAGGAGTAAGAACTCTGTTCCTCTTCATGGTAGACTTAGCAGCGATCACAATCATGTCTTTTGTTATTAAGGTAAAGTATCTCTCTGTGAGTCCTGAGGTGATAGCATCTGCAGTTAATAACAGGCATTGTTATTTGACAGATCGGTTTGTTAGATCACACTCCAAGCATTTTTATATGGTTCACTAAGAAGACAATATAAGTCAGCTGAAAATGTGAAGTTTGCCATGCTACTACCAGGAGGATATTTCTCAGCACTTACATTAGTGGGTGTCATCCTAGATGCTTGTAATGGCTTTATCATTATGGTTTTAGGATGCATTGTGGGGGAAAAAAACCCCAACAGGTGAAAGATGCCACTTTCCTCCAAAACACAGAAACAAAGTTGATATCCTTGAGCATTACAGATTGATAATACAATAAATAGGTATTCATGCAGAAATAGTTCCTCTGTAACTCTGCCATTCAGGATGTAGATTAACAAAGATCTGCTCTCTAGGCAGATGTCTAGGTAGCAACATATTGCAGGCCCACTGTAGCCAAAGACCTGTCACCATTAAATTCAGTGAGTAAAAATGTATGGATAACTCAAGTAAAGAGCCAAGAGTTTTGGGAAGTGAACTCTGATGTTTCTTTGTTGTTTGTCCTACCTATTCCTACCGCAGTCAGTCCCATATACTCAGGAAATACCTTCCTGAACTACAGGCTGAAGATAAACAGGTTTTTTATTTTCTTCCTGGACTCTCGAAGACTTTTGAGAAGGCTTTTGAGATTCCAGGTGTGCACATGTGGCTCCACCACATCCCAGCTGCACACTTCAACAGAAGCTTCCTTTCTTTCTCCCACACCTTTGTATGGGCCAGGCAATTCGGAAGCACAGGCGGTCTGAAACCACTCGAGAGGTCTTGGGAAAGGGGCCAGTAAGATACATGAGAAGATGAGGATTTCAGAGTGTGTCTAAGAATCAATATGCAAAATAGCTACAAAAGCTCCCCAAGATTTTTTGTCAGGAAAAAGTAAAAACACACTCACTGCAAGATTTGTGAACGTGGAAACAATGTTTATGAGACCGGAATAACTACCTGTTTCTTGTTAATCTTGAAGTAAGGGCTTGGGCTAGAATTCATGTTTCCAGGTGTCATTCCACTGCTGTTTTTACTTATCAGTCTGTTTTAGCAAGTAAGAACTAATTTTCTTTTGGGACTTGGCAGGGCTTTTAGGTGTCTATATCTATTCCGTGTTGATTCCCAGGAGATGGGATGACTACATTTTTGGCTTCAGTAGTTGGGAAAATTCTGATAAAAGATTTTAAAGTAAAAAGAAAACTATTTATGTGATATTTTCTTTCTGGTTTTGGCAGGGAAAGGTTGCATCATATTCTTTTGAAGAGAGCCTACTGGAATCAAAATTTGTCTTCTGTGCCAAAGCTTTTGAGATGTATGTAAGTAGGTGTTCTGTATTCCTCACCTCTGCAATAATGCTTCACCCTCCTCTTTGAGTGGTCATTTAAAGGTGGCAGTTAAGTAACACCACACCTTTTATCTATCTGTTCGTCTTAGACAGCCAGCTTTTATCATGTCTCCTCTCCCTACTGAAAGAACCCAGTGCAAACATTTCATGCCTGCATACAGGGCTAAACAAATACACCATGCTAAACTCTCCTCTGATGTTCTACAGTGAAATTAATCAAGAATAACTATACCATATTCAGTTAGAAAAAATATTTTAATCATAGCTGAGCTATGAATTAGGCCCAAACAGTCTACTAAATTTTGAAATGATAGTTTAGTGTGGAGCTGAAGATTGAAAAGATCTTGAAGATTTAACATGAGTTTAATAAATACCTGCATCAAATTTCATTTTAAAAATTTTGTTTCCTGTTAGCTAGCGTTAATGTGATTAACTCCCTTTGACTTGATGCTTTTAAAGACCTCAGTGATGGATTTATATGCATGGCCACAGTCCAGCATAAAAATCAATGATTTTTGTATTGCAGTTTAAAGCAGGTATTGTTTGTCACTTGGAAGGCTCACAAGATTGAGTTCATCAGTACTGAAAATGAGAACGGGAGAAGCAGAAGAACAATTGAGTTATAATACAGTATGGGTCTCGGGAAGCTTGGGTTCCATTTTTGCACTTGCAAATTCATATCTGTTTATTTATTTAATTTTTAGTCTGGGCCTGTAAAATGGGGAAAATAACCGCTATACCGTATAACTTTGAGAAATCTGCTTGAACTTCAGAAAATCTGTTTGTAGTTTGAATCCTCCTGTAGTGCCCAGTTCTTCCCTCTTTCCTCTGTACTCCAAAATAAGCTGTGACATTTGTAAAGCAGTTTCTAACACTCACTTCACAAAGACAGTGAAGTATTTTCTTCAGTGTCTGCCTCAGTGAGTCTGATGTTAGTGGTTCGAGCTACAGCATCTAGCAAAAGGACAGTGCATAAAAAGTTGCTATGGCATCAAGTTACGTCTGGGTAAGGCTAACAGCATCGCTGGCTTTTTGCATCTGGATGGTTCTGTTTAGATTTTTACCAGAGAAACAGTAACAACAATGATGATACAACAAGGACCTCCCTGCATGAAATCTTACCCCCCGTGCAAGTAACTGCAATAGATTAAAAAGCAATCCAGAGATCTTCATTTCTGGCTATAGGAACAAGAATTCCAACTCTCTGCTTTGATAACTAATTCCTTTCCAAGTAGACCAGATTATATGAGAAAAGTCTGCCCTCCAAAAACACCTTGATGTTTAACCCCTGCTGATCCTACATCCTTGCCAGTTTCCAGATTTCTCAGTTCCTGCTGTCTTTGGTACAGGCTTCTGCTTTTGGTGATCATCTACTGTTTAGCTGATGTTGGCATGGGTCTGCCGGCTTTCCAGACAACTGCCAATGTCTGCAAATCCCAAACAAATGTTTTTTGTGCCTCCGCAGAGGAAATCCAGTATGTGTGCTGTGACACCAAACGTGGTATAGAATTTTGCTCCTATCCTTTGTTATTTTCATGCCGACTGCATCTCCTGTGCCTTTTTTGCAGCTATCTTATACAAATAATGTGATAGATATTTAAAAAAAAAAAATTCTTTAATTCTGATGTTTATTTTTATTGATGATGGGGAAGGCATCAATTAGTTTATACTAAGGGTATCCAAATAGCACAAAATTGGTATTTTGAAAAATACCCTTGTAATCAGTACTGATATTTTTACAAAGGACAGAGATGCTTTACTGGTATGTAGTACCTCTGTTATCTTTCCATGCTTAGGTAGAAGATTTTTTACTTCCACATGAATGGTGGTGTAAAGCAGAGCCACAGTGAATGTGAGTGTGAGGAAACATAAAAGTAGTTGCATCTTCAGTAATTTCAGAGTGGTTTTAAAGAGCTGTTTTTCTTATGCAACAGATTCATTCAACAGTTGTGAGTATTTGTCAGTATTAATGAATAGAAACCAGCTTACCCTGATCAACTGATCAGAGAAGGGAAATATCAGATGAGTTAGAGTAGACAATCAATTGTAAGGAACAAATATGACTTACTAATAGTGGGACTATACTCACAGCATGTTGAATGATCACTAGCACTGGCTGAAAAACAACTGTTAGTAACTGGACAAATGGAAGAAAAACACTGTAAATTCATCCCATGTCTTCCAATGAGAAAACGGAGTAAATTAAATAACTAGTTTGCTATCGAGAGTTAACTCAGTACTATTTTTCAGTTCCAGTAAGCTTAGAGTACTTTTCTATAGGAAGACTCTACTAACACGTCAGAAGTTTTATACATCAGCAGGAAATGTAAAATGAAAGCAAATGAAAGTAAAGCCACTTCAGATGCTTTTGAATGTAAAAGTGAAACATAAGTAAGTTTGAGAAATTCCATACATACAGCAAGCAGAGACAGAAAGGATCGTATAACTTCTGCTGTCCTTTCCCAGACTGATGGCTTAATGTTTATTCACAGCGTATATTATTCAGCAAATTATAATAAGTTCTCATCTTTGTTTTTAGATTGCAACTTGTTATGTAGCAATTATGGCAGGGTAATCAAGTCTTTTTTTCTTTCAAAACTTGTAGTGCAATCTTCCACTCTCATGCATCTTAGGCAGTACTAAATTAATTTTAAAAGATAATTGAAATTCCCCAACTGAAACATCACAGCTGATTTCTCAGAACACCATGTCTGTCTCTAGTAAAGGTTCCAAATTGAGTTGCCAGAATGTTGATTTCATTAGAAAACCAAAATAGCAACAATCGGTGAGAGTAAGCAGACGAGCCTCAGTTTTCAGATACTGAAAAATCCAGAGGCTTGAACTTGCCAAAAAGTCTTTTTAAGGAAAGCAGCCGCAGCCAGTTTTCTAAAGCACATTTGCTTTTGTAATGTGTGACTTGCATAGAACTTACCACATGTGAACCACAGAGCATTTTATAATCATTTCTGGTTTACAGAGTTTCAGGGAAAGAAAGTTATTTCAGCTAATAGGGACCAACCTAATAAGAAATCAGGACCTTGCTTGGCTTTAAGGCAAATGGCCTTTTCACAAGAACCAGAGTCTCTCCTAGGTAAATAATAGCATTAAATACTCTTTCACTTGCATATAATTTTTCTTCCCCAGATATAATTTATTGCTTTGCAAATATGCTGGTGAACTTCACCGGCTCTCCAAGGTAGGGTATGAATGCCCCCTGTGGTGGTTGATTTGTGTCCTCTGTTAGGGGGAGTGAGGAACCATGAAGACAAAAGGATCTGTCCTTGCGGGCTTACCAGTCACCAGTGATGTTTAAAAGGGCTGGGGCAGGGAAGAGGTGATGCACTCCCAGTCCTTCCACTCCTCTGTGGGGTGTAACGAAATGCAGCCATTTCTAGGGTGGAACATGCAGCTCAAAAGCTGACAGCAAGGCTGCAAGTGCAACAAAGCTGCCCCGTTCACAGCAGGGGATAGAGAGCACTATTTGGTCTAAATGAATTTGCAGATCAATTCAGACAGACAAAGTGTAAGTTTATTAATTGGAATTAGATTTACACTCTTTCTTATCTAAAAATATTTTGGAAACTTCAGTGAGCTCAGGGTGTCAGGACATCTTTGTGTGTGTGAGCTGAAAGCAGCCTGAGAGGTAGAACAGCCCTTACCATCGTGCAGAGCAGGAGGGGAAAGGGAGAACCACCTCCATGATACACACACTCAGCAATCCCAAACCGCATCCCAGAGTGGCCCTGCTGACTGGCCGGGCCCCGTTTTAGGTCTGGGTACTCTGATTCACCACCTGCCCCACTGGTGTCTGATCTTCCAAAAAAATAAAAACGGTAAGGAATTACTTCTTCCTTTATTGTGGCTCCATGGCTGAGCTGAAACCGGTGATAGCGGATAGTCACCTTAGGAAGTACCTAATAACACTGGTTACTTAAGAGAAAATATAGGTAGCAATGAACACATGCCCAGGATTTTAACAGTACTGTATTATTTTCCCTGAATAACAGCAGCTACATCAGTCGAATGTTCTGAAAACCCTTTGCTCTCAAGTTTTCAGTTTATATAGGGCAGTGTTTAAAGGGTGTACTCCAGTAATGTTTTCTAATTGCCATTGATATTGTTTAATCAAAATATCAGTGTTTGCTTCTGTTGTACTCTTATTTATGTTTCTGTTGCGGTTAGTTTGTTGGTTTTTTTAACATTAGAAATGTAGCTGAGTCACAACAGTGATGTATTTCTTCGTAGTGTTCTGTTTCCTGAAATATTAGAATCATAGAATGCTTTGGGTTGGAAGGGTCCTTTAAAGGTCATCTAGTCCAACCTCCGATATCTATCCTTGTACATCTTTCCTTTTTCTTCGTGTAGGATTTTTTAATCTGACCTCACAGACACACTTCTTTCTTTTTTTTCCAGAAAACATAATCCCTTCAAAACGTAATTGTTTCTTTTTTACCGGTCTTCGCTTTCATTTTAAACAAATACAAAATACATCCTTTCTAAATATTAATTTCCATTTTGCTTGTAAAGTGCTTTACACTAAACTATAAACTGTTTTCTATGCACCTTAACTACACAGCAGACAAAACATTAAAGCAGGTTTTAGTGATTATGTGTAATCAAGACAGGAAAATAAAGTAACCTTGTTATGTAAACAGCTTTTAGTACCCTTCTGATGTGATGCTAAAGCAAACCTGTTGCTTTGTCTGCAGGACATTCAAATGCAGTTAAAAAGGAGAAAAACAGTTTAAACAACATCCAAAAAAGCCCTTTAAAAGGTAGAATCTTTGGAGTTTTATGAATTATTCCTTGTGATGAAATAGTCTTAATAGTCTTTTCTGTAAAGGACATACCCAATATTGCCCACGTCTTCCCCTAGGGAATGGTTTACAATTTATTTTGGTTTAAAAAAACTCAACATTATCACTGGACTGCAGCTCTTTGTCTTGTCAGAGCTGTGTTGACACAATGTTAACTGCTACAAAAGCTGAACTACAGCTATCACTGTGAGAAATACCTGCGGCTCAAATCCATCACAGAATTGTTCTCATTCTTCCTGGTGGCTTTTACTTAGGCCATACTTTAAGGACATATTCTAAACAAAAAGGTCGGGTTAGAATTCAGGTTTCCTGGAATCACACATTGTCTTAATGCAATGTGCTATGAGATAGAGACAGGGAGTTCTGCACAGTTTGTCCCCGAGGGTCTTTTATACACCTCCAGTAGCAACATCA
Organism: Coracias cyanogaster; assembly: GCA_033124195.1. Classification (NCBI taxonomy): domain Eukaryota; kingdom Metazoa; phylum Chordata; class Aves; order Coraciiformes; family Coraciidae; genus Coracias; species Coracias cyanogaster. The sequence continues at coordinate 20,166 of JAVSBS010017053.1, forward strand.
GGGAACAGATCAATCCCCAATGATGAAAATAATTAAAAAAAAAAAAAAGAATTTAATATTGGTCTCTGAAAGATTTGAGTTAGCCTGCTACTGAGCCTGCGTTTGTTCTGTATCCAATAATCTCCTGAGCTGACGGATGATTATGTGTTTTCTTTGTTTCCAAACTAATTGAAAATATCTACTGAGATCTTCAAAAGTGAGATTTTAGGGGTGGGGGATTTGTTATTTTTTAATATAGATTTTCAAAGCATATGATTTAGACAAATTCTTCTATTTACTTCACCAGTACTAACTCCAAATTAGGTCTGAAATACAGGAAATCCCATTAGTTTTCAGCAGCACTGCATAGGTAGAACTTGAGAATGAACTGACTATTAAGAAAGGAAATATAACCTGTAAGATCTTCATCATTGATGATGATAATAGAGAAGAACTCAGTCTGATTCTTGGATTTTGTGATACAGTTTAATTTAAACGATTTAATTTAAATGAAGTGACAACAGTTTAGCAATCCTGCAATCTCATTGTTGTGAAATTACTTTCCAGACAAGGAATGCACCTAAATCTTTAATGATGTTTCCACATTTCTGAAATGGAAAACCTTAAATTACTTTTAATGTTATTGGTGGGAACTGTAGACAAATACTACTTGTAGCTTCAAATGATCCGGACCATGCCATGCTGGGTGCCTTTTGTTTCAGTGTTCCAGGCTAAAGGACAATGGAAGCGAAGCTTCATCCTCGAAAAAAGAGATGTCTTGATCCATTTCCAGAGTGGGCCTGAAATGGGAAGAACTGACAATGCTGTAGCTTCTCCTTGCTATCTTCTGCTGATCTCATCTTTCAGTTTCACCAGAGCTGATTTCAGGGAGGAGAAATCTGATAGTAAGTATTCAGTGACCAAGTAAGTGCACAGTACTTCAGTGCTGAATTATCCACAGCTCCTTACTGTTAGCAGCCACCAGCTAGACAACAGGACTGGTGGGACAGGGACCCACCTGTGTCCACAATAAGATAGGGAGCGTCCAAACTTAAAGCCAGTATTTTCCTCAGTGGTATTTCAGAATAATTTTGCATAATTTATGGTAACTGTCTGTGTGTAACTGTCTGTGTCCATATAACCAACAAAAGAGACAGAGCCTAACGGGTGAAACTACAACACAGCAGTGATGAAAGCGTTTGCATCCTGCTTATGAAAGAGTCACCCATTACTCTGCAGCCAAAACCACTTCCACCTTTACTGGTGCTTGTCACCTCGTGCACTCAATTGTCCATTCTGATAAGACAGTTGTGAGACATTTGAAAGGTTTTAGATTTTCTCTGACATATCCAACAGTATTGGCTCTGGTAATGTAGAAAACCAGTTTATATTCTTTGGTGGTGACCCCAGCTCTGGATAGCAGGAATGAAGTCGGGTCAAGACTTGTTCTTGCCCACTTTGTGTTGCTTGCTGAGGTTCTTGGGAGTCTTTCAGGCGAAGGGTGCCCCTGTGAGCCTTCCTTGTGAGGTGTTTTAAAGGCACTGGGTTTTTTTCAGAGTTAGTTGGTATAGTAACCAGCGCTTTTGCCAGTCTTGCCTGAAACAGCCCTTGGTGAGATTTCACGCCATGTGAAACACTCGTGACTTCCAGAGGCTTCACCGGGGCCGTAGAACAAACGCGGTGAGGATGAGCAAGCCTGGGAAGCTGAGCTCCAGGTGCCTGCGAGTTACGAAGCTGCCTCTGAGCGATGACTTTCGTTCTTGTTGCTAAATCCTCTGCCACTTTCTCTGTTTAACACCACGAAGAACGTTTGGTGTTTTGGCTGGGAGGCGCA
>JAVSBS010017053.1:21988-43365 GCA_033124195.1 Coracias cyanogaster
GTCCCTTCACCAATTCGTCCTTCTCGGGTAACCCCCGTGCTCCTGCTCGGCTAACGAGGAAACCGCAGCGTTCCGCTCGGGCTCTTCACCCGGCGCCGTTTCACACGCACCCCCTGCCCTGGATGAAAATGTGGGTTTGGAGCAAGTATGAGAAAAAAAATAGAAAAAGTATCATATTTTTAGGGCACTTTGTTGTTTAAAGAGGCATTTCACCGCTGACAGGAAGGGATGCGCGCTGCGTGCGGGGCTTTCTCCTCGGTGCGATCACGCGGCTCCGGTGCCCGGCTCCGCACCGGGCGCCGCCGCGGCCGGTACCGGCGTCGCTGCCGCCAGAGCGCAGGCGCCGCCGCGCGCGCTCCCGGCTGGGACGTGGCAGTCGGGGGAGGGAGTGTCCGCGAGCGCCGCCCGCGGTCGCGGCGGTAACGGGCTGTCGCGGCGGCGACGAGCAGCAGCAGCAGCAGCAGCGGCGGCGGCCGGGTGAGCGGGGCGCGGGGCGGCGGGAGCGGGACCCGTTGGGTGTTACGGTGACTTCCCGTGCCTGGGCAGCGGGCGTGGAGGCGCCGAACGCGAGCGGAGCTGAGCTTGTGCTTGCAGAGCTGGTTCCGAAAGGCGCCGCGCCCCGTCCTGGGTGCGGGTGGTGAAACGCACCCCCCGGGAGCGTTCGCCAGCGGGAGGGGGCAGCGGCTCTTCCCAGGCGCGCTGTCAGCTCTCCGTGAGTTAGCCAGGAGAGCTGTTGCCTTTGCATCTCTCCCGGCTCTCTGCTGTCGGTGCCGCTGTCCTGGTTGTACCCGCGTGCGGCGGAGCGCCGCGTCCTCACAGAGGCATCGGTGCAGCAGAGCGTTGCCTCCGCACAGTGGCCTTCTAGGAAAAAAAAAAAGAAAAAGACAACCTGTTCTGTAATAGCGGTGAATTAAATCGTGGAGAAGTGCTGTGGTGGTGGTGTTCCTCGGGCTGTGGGGCGTGAGGTAAACTAGTGTTGAAAGACGGGGAGAAGAAAGTTTCCCTGTCCTTCTGGGCAGTAACACTTGTAATAAACAGGGAGAGATCTGGTTTGGCAGATCCTCTTATTTTTCTCATGTAATTTCCAGAATAAATCTGTATGTCCCTTATTGGAAACTTTGGCGATCGGTTTCTGTTGATACTTTGTGTGTTGTCTCTGAGCTATTTTCATCCTGTGTTGGTGGATGTGCATACCTATCTTTAGGAGGGGTTAAATATGCTCAGTGTTGAATAGAATCTGGAGCTGTGTTTGATAAACTTACATCATTTTTCTCGTGCTTTGAGCTCCTGTCTCTCTTCAGCACAACCTCTGCGTGTTCATACTGTCTGTGGGAAGTTTGACGTGGCAAGATTTTTTTTTTTTTTTTGGTATGTGAATGACTAAGCTGTTGAGGAAGTTGTTTCCCCTGGATGCCGTCACAGCTAAAGGTGTTGGCTGTTGCAGATGCCTCAAAGTGGAAATAACTTCCTTTTTATAGGTATAAAATATATACATACAGCTATGCCAGTGTGTAGGTGATTTACCACTTGCTTACAGTCTTTTGGAGCAACTGAAGCTCACGCTGCCACGTCTTTTCTGATGGGGGCGGGGGTGGGAAGACAGTAAAGCTGGCAGCAGGAAGCCTCTCTAAGTATTTTGTTCTCTTCTCCCTGTGTTTACCTTGTTAGCTAACAAATAGGAAGCAGTCAGTACTGCAACTGAGAAAGCTTATGCTGGATTATTGAATGTGGTTTAGAGGGTTGCACACACAATGTGTGAGGAGGGCCAGGCTCGGGACCCAGCTCAGCAACTTCTTGTCTGATGGGGAAGATTGGTAAATCTGATCTTTTGCTTTGTTTTGTTTTTTAGAAAATTACGTTTCATATGAGAAGCCTTGAGATAGGTTTTCTGATAGGATAGCTTTTTCTTTACTGCGTGTGCCAGCGCAGCATGAATTTCTCTGTTGTGTTCCTGGAGTGTAGTTTTGAGGTGCCTTTGTGTGTACTCCTGGAGCACAATTACTGATCTACTTTCATCTAGTTTGCATGCTCAAAAATGACTGCATGGCTCAAGCCTCAGAATGTGAAGTATAGCTGGTTGAGAAAGCTATTTCAAAGGAACATTGGACATCTAAAATGCTAGTTTATATTATATATTGTTAGTTCTTTGAGGATGTGTGACCTATGTATGTGGGATTCTACAGAAGTAGTAAGGGCTCATTTAGGGTTTGGATTCTTAGCATTTCTAAAAGCAATTTTAATATGGCCATCAAGAAACTTTGTGGAATTTTGGTTTTGTGTGTTTTTTGTGAAGCTAAAGTACAAAATTGTCTTTTACATTGCTTGGCTGGAATAAAGTCCTAGGCCAGGTGTGGTGTGCAAGCCATTAGCAGTTTGGAGTCAGCCAGGTGCTTTAAACTGAGAGGGCCCCAAGCCAGAGCAGCTGACCTGAGTTGGCTACAGGTGTATCCCATCCCATAAATGCCCTGCTCGTTAGAAGAAAGGGAGCGTTGCTGAGGAAGGGGGTGCTCCTTCTCTCAAGGATTGCTGTCCCTGGAGGGGCTCACTCATTGTTCTGCTCCTCAGGTCTGCCTTTCCTTTTATTGTGACTGCTTTACATTCGCTGGGCTGAGTATGACTTTGAATACTTTAATGTTATTATCAATGCAAATATAATTTTGCTGTCTGATAAAATCCATTCTCATTTCAACCCATGGATCCTTTCTTGTTTTCTTGACCTACCTTCAGCTGGGGAGAGGTCAGCAGGTGAGAGAACAACTGCGATAGTTTAGCCCTGGCTGTGAGCTAAATGTAGACACCTGGGAAGGAGAAACCCAGCGAGCTAGCAAGCTGCAAAGTGTGCAGTGTCAGTGACTTTACAAATCTCTTGGTGGCAGGGGTGTTGTATCTTAATACTAGACATATGAAATATGATTATCTGATGATTATCTGGTTTAGTAATGCGGAATTCTTTAGATTTTCTAGTTTCAAAAATTATTGCAATCATCAGGATATTCTTTCCTAAAAGCTTCCTTAAAGTTTTATCCTACTTAAAATCTGTCTGCAAGACAGAAGTTCCATGTCTTGTGCGTGCTTTCATTAGAAAACTTTTTCTGAATTCCTTTTAATCAGATTCCAGTTTGGTGGGTTGTTTCTTTTTTTCTTTAACAACAGAATCAATATGTCAAAGCTTAGGGAAAAGCTGTTTGGTAGTTGCAAGGATGACATACGGAACTGCTGAGGCCATACTGCCCTCAGAGAGCAGCTTCTCAGTTGTGGAATACCTTGTGCTCAATTTTGTTATGTCCTGTAGTAAAAACGCTGCTCAGGCCAGGACCAGTGATGCAGAAGACGGCTAGAAATAGGATGTCTCTCTATCCTGCGCTTTATTCTGTTACACCGGCGTGAAAAGCAAGGAATCTTCCCTCACTTGCTTGAAATGGGGCTGATGTAAAAGGTTTGATGGAAGGCTGGTGCTGTGTTCTATAGCTCCTCTAAAAAAAGGTGTGCTAGGACAGGAGAAGGATTTGCTAGAGGAGTTTTATTATCTGGTCACTTTTGCCTTTCCTGGTTTTTCAGTGTGTTTGTTGGGATATCTGGTATTTGGGGAGCAGGGCTCAGTGTAGTTTTCAGCTGTAGTACAATTCTAGGCTTTCCCAGTGAAGAGAACACTGTGAGAGTTTCCTTTGAGTTTCTTCCACCTGTGCATCCATTTCTTAGAGGTTTTTCTCTCCTTGGGCCTGCTAGAGGTGAATTTCATTCAGATAAATTCAGTGATTTGTTTAAATTCACGCAGTATGTGGTGGTACTGAGGAAACTAACCAAACAAGTAAAACTGCTATTTAGCCCTGACTTCCAGGTCCTTTTTTTGCCCTCAGATGTCTTTTGTCTTTTTTTGGAACGCAATTCACAGCCTTCTAAAACACACAAAGAGTCAAGAGTAGTAGCAGGTGTCACTTTCTCTTTTGCAGATTCGTAAAGAGGGCCTGATACTTGGAATGAAAATATTGCCATCATGAGCCAACAGGGTTATGTTGCAGCTCCTCCATATTCCCAATCCCAGCCAGGAATAGGAGGCTTTTCTGCTGGCTTTGGACCACCTAATTCTTCACTTCATTATGGCCATTATGGGGACCCGAACTCCTCATACTCAGCACCTCAACCAGGTATGAATTTGGATTAAATTGCGTTTTCAGAGTCTACTGTTCTATGAAGGCATTTTGCATCTCTTTTTCTTTCTTGTGTCAGCACAAAACACTCATTTTTATGCTGCTGCAATAGGATCCGGCTCTAGGTTTGTCTCTGTTATTGTTGATACTCAGATATTGATGTAAGATGTGTGGTAGGGGCTATCTGACGTTTGTGTGTGAGGTCAATTGGCCCGGAAGCAATAGACATCACTGCTTAATGCTATATTACGAGTAATGCCTAGTACAGACAAATACAAAAGGGGTGATTTCTGGGAACAGAAAAATATTTCTCAACTCATACATGTTACTGGCAAGCAAGCTCTCAAAAATGGGTTGTATTCTTCACAATAGGACGTCTGTCCTACCGAGTTACCGAGCACAAACTTTTCTGTGAGCTTGAGCTGGTGTTCTCCCACTTAAGACTTGCTTCCTGGGTGATGTATTTGGATAATGCATGGTAAGTAGAGCCCATCTGCTTTCTAACCACTCAGGAGACAATTTCTATGAGGAAGGGCACCTTGGGTTCAAACAAATTACAAGCAAAGGCAATATTTGCTTGCTTTCTACCAGCATAATCATGCTACAGATAATGTAATTGACATCCAACAGATAAACATGGCTGTCTTTGACTCTCCTTGGCATTTCGTTAATTTTAACTTACTGATACGTGGCTTCAGATCTTTCTATAAAGTAAAATATATGAGTATGTGGTGGCTGAAGCTTAAAAAAATTTAAATTGAGCACAGAATTTAAACCCATTTTGCTAGAAGTCATCTTGGTCTGATTTCAGTAAAATCAAAGTGGGCATCCTAGACTAGTAAAAGGAGGTTGTGGAAAATACCCAAAGATAAGAGTTCCTCTTCCCTCCAAGTCTACTAATATACGTAGCCAAGATAGGGAGGCAGAAAGAGAGACCATCTAAATGCTTTGGCTGATGTCCAAGGGGAAAACTTAGTTACAACAGTAAGGATGTCTGAAGCATTCTCTAAGGCTTCTAAAAGAATGTAATGTTGAATTTTTAAATAACATTCATGTTATGATCAGTTATATTAAATGTAGTATTTGAGATGGTGGAGTAAGGTAGTGACAGAAATAAGTACTCAAATATATTTGGGGTTTTAAAATGTTCTTTGATGTTCTTGCTTTTTGTGTTAGTATGAAAAGAAATTTTACTCAGATTATTTAAAACTTAATAAAGACAGCAAAAGCTGTTACCTTAATCAAATGCTGAGTATAGTCTGATAGAACTACTTCTTGTAATTGGTTTATTAGAATATTTGGAGGAAAAATACCAGTTACCAGGTACCAACCAACCAAATTTTTGATGTTAGTGATTGAAAGGAAAATATTTTAAGAAATATGAGTTGAGAAGCTGTTTATTTAGCCTTACTGTTTACATAAACAGTCACTGTTCCAGATTTAAATTAAGAATAATTTTTAGCATAGGTTTACAGGTTCTGCATGTAGAGGCTTTGTGGTTGGTTGTTTTCTTTTTTAAAGGTTTTTCCATGTTTTCTTTCTGACTGTGGTCTCTGAAACCAAAGGGACCTCTTGCTTCTACCTGTAGAAATAACTGGGTGACAGGGAATTACCAGTATCCCGAATTGAGTTGTGGAGTCTTTTTGTTCATTCTTGCTTCTTTCTTACTGTCCCTCTTGGGTTCTTTTGCCAGGAAGTTACTAACTACTATTTGCTTCCTTTTTTACTATCTGCTTCTATAGCTGACCAGAAATCTGTCCTTTCTTATGGAATCACAAGAATGGCTGAGGTTGAAAGGGACCTCTGGAGGTCATCTGGTTCAACCCCTCTGCTCAATCAGGGCCACCCAGGGCCCTATGCTTGTATTTCTTGGCAATCTTGTGCTTTCTTACAGGGTTCTTAAATAAAAGTACTTCTTCTTTTGCAGGTGTGTCGAAATCAACTGTGCCTTTTGGATCTTCGGCTCCTGTTGGGCCTCCACCACCTGGTACACATCAATTTGGCCAGACCAACTTCCAAAATGGTCCCAGTACACCAGGACAACAGCCACATAGGTGACTTTCAAGAATTAATATGTGAGATCTTAGCTATTTGACCTCTGTTACTTCACTTCATCTGCTTTACTCATGTTTAAGTATGGCACCTCTTTTATCTTCAGTGGTTCTGGCTTAGTCCAGTTCTGAACTGGATCTTCTGGTTCCGTGTGTTTAAACTGCCAGATCATAGAGTGTGATCTGTAATCTCATTAAGTTCCATTTTACAGCAAGTCAGGTCTTTATCATGCAGTTTGTTCTGCTTTTAATTTTTTTCTTCTTGATCTGAGACCTATTGCTTCAAAGCAGCAGCAAGGTGTTAAGTGCTGTTTGATACAGAAGTTGCTTTTTTCTTTTAATTATCTGTTGTTGTGAGGTTACCAAGAAGTTGTTTAAAAATCAGTAGTTGCCAGCAAGTTTTGAGTGGAAGCTGGTGCATGTCTTTATTTGTAGTTCATTCCCATCCCCTGCCTTGTTAGGATGTCTTTGCTTCATTACTGTGGGATCAGAGCCAAGGCTCCATAGGGTACTTTAAAGATGTCTTATGATGCAGGTTTGTTACTGTCTTGGATGGATGGTGGCAACTCTTTTACTTAGTTCTGAGATTGCCTATGAAGATTTTTCTGAAGTGCTGTTGGCTTGCCTCTGGAGCTCACAGGACAAAGTGAAGGAGACTGGAGTGGGGAAGGGAGAAACAGGTGGAAGCTGTAAAAAGGAATCTTGGAAAAGTGATTGTATAAGGCGATAGCCAAGCATTATTACAGAGTGGTTATATTGCAGGTAGTTATAGGTGGCTAAGTATGTGTAGCTCTTGTGTTTAATTCTGGCAAATGTCAATTGTTTTGCTCTCCTCCCAGGAGGGGCAGAATTGGTTTGTGTACCTTTAGCTGTTTTAGTGAACTTGACACTGTTTAACGACATTCTTGTTGGTTGAAGTGTTAATCTGCTTCTCTTTCTAGCTGTCATATAGTTACTCGTGTTCAAATAAAGCCATGTGCATGGTTTATTAGACATCAGTCATTTTGGCTGTGTTACCACTGTGTAAAGGAGGATGCAAAGAGACAGATCAGCTGTAAAAGACACTGTACTAATGCATAGGGAGAGGTGGCTGTTGTCCTGAAGATGAAATAACAAGGTGAACAGTCAAGTTGCTGTGACCAACCCAGCAAAATACTGATTCTTTCCTAGCTACCAGTCATTGCCCTGACAGCTGCACATCTGCTGTTTTTCACATTTTATTGTCTCATTTTATTCCCAAATTGCTGAGAGCTGCTATTCTAGGCCAGGAAATTACCCCATCAGAATTCCAAGCAAAGTGAATTCTACTTCTTTTGAAATAGCTAGGCTTCTCCTCAGTTTTAGAAGTGGTTGTAAGAAAATCAGTGTAGATCATCTCTGGGAGATAGCCTGACACCTTATTTTTGCAGAGTGAAATGGTCTGGTAGAAAATATCTTTATAGGCCGTGTGTGTTACAGCTTTCCTTAGTTCTTTTCCTTGCATTCCAATTTTCCCATATCTGATAATCATGAAGCAGATTTTCCCTACTTGCATCATTGTTTTCCTCTGCTACAGGGAACTCCTTAATGGTTTCTCACTTCATTTTCTTCTCTTTACAGATTTTTCTCCTAATCTGCTTCACCTGTCCCTGGTAGGGAATCTTCCTTTATAAGCATGGAAAGGGATTGGAGTGATGCGATATGTTCAGAAGCTTGTGTTTCTTAATCTTTGAGCTTTCATATAGTTATTACCACACTCTTTGCCATAGCTTATTTACTCTTCCTTGTTTCTAACAAGTATGCAAACAAACATACTGTCTTTTTTCAAACTAGTGTGCTGTCTTTCTGTGCTTCATGACTATTTTAATGCACGTATATGTTTTCTGAGCAGAATGTGAGTGAACTCTTAAGAGTTTTCCTCTCTGAATTAATATTTTCAGCACCCCCTTTGAGAAGGTATGAGATCTAGGATTGTAATTGGTTGATGTAGCTTTTTGCATAACTGCACTAATTTTTCCCTTTAGGTTTCAAGCTCCTCCACCTCCAAGCAATACAGGACCTTCCTATCCTTCCTACAGTCCTCAGTCACAACCAACCTACCCAAATACTGCACCCGCTTCATCTACAGCACAGCTTGCTAACCAGCTGAGCAGCATGCAGATAAATAGCTATGGTAAGCAGTTGTGTTTGATCTGATTGACTTTTTCTCAGTTAAAGCTGTTAAGACTGTGATAACTAGGAACTTACTGAACTTCCGTATAAACAGAGAATGAAATCTTTGACCACTGTCATTTGCTCAAGTTCTTATATATTATTATTTTAATCTCATCCTATTCTTTAAATCAATATTATAGGGTTAATTCGGAATTGATGTTTGAACCTTCTGTAAAAGCCACCTTATTAGTCATTTCTCAGATTAATTGGTGATCCTGTCAATAACAGCCAAGGCATGAGCAATGATATGCAGACAGGGTTTCATTTTCATCAGCTTTTTAGTTTCTATTTTGAAACTACCTTACTCTTTTTTTCCCCCAAGCTTATAGTTTAGTTTTTAATCTAAATTTATTTGCATTTCTTTTGAGGTTCAAATGTCTCAAACCTAAGCCATGAGGTAAAGATGTGATTAGGTGATTCATCCATGTAAATTACTTTCCACTACTAATTTTCTGTGTGGTTGTATCTGCTTTTCCTGAGTGTTTCCTGGTGAAATTTACTGTTTCATTTGCAAGGACCGCAATTTAGTTAGCATCTTGTTTTGTTGAGGCCAGCATGCTTAGAAGAATGAGTTTTTTAATTGAAGATCACTTTGTTGGCTGATACCTTTGTAAGATCTGTATAAAAGTGAACTGTTAGTTCAGGCTGCACTGATACTTCATTGCTGTTCTTCCTCTGGCCTGACAAGTTGCTGATTTGACTTGAAACAAACCTGCATAACTACCCTGGGCCTAACCTTCTGTTTGTACAATTGCTTGTGAAAATCTAGGCTTTCTTCACCTTAGAAAAATTAATTTAAACTTGAATGCAACCTTGAGGTGCTGAACTGCAAGTGCACAATTAATTCAGACTTTTTTATATACAGGATGAGGTAGAGCCCAGCACCTCCAGAGCACTTATGCTAGAAGGTGGAGATACACTTCAGGCCACTGAAGGCATGGGTTCTCTACAGATGCCTCTGTCTTGGGTTTTATTCTGACTTTTCCATAGCTGCAAGTCTGAGTTGGTGTAACTTGACAGAGTGCTGAAGTTCGTGGCTTGTAAAGCTACTGGAGTGATGTTTGTTTGTACCAGCTGAGAACCTGAGCTTCTGTTTTGCATGTGACTTTTTTTTCAGTTGACATATATGACAATTTCAATATTTGTATATTAACACGTTAGTCCTTTTGCTGAAAACCTAATTTTGGTTATTGTAGCTTTCTTGAAAATTATTTTGCCTTAGGTCTTTGGGGAGAAGTTTGACTAAAAATTGTAGGTTTGTAAAGTAGTAAGTATTTGCAGATTTTAAGTCTCAAACTCCAAGCCCTATTTCTAGGGTCCTCTTAAGTCTAACTGGAATATAGATCTTATAAACAATAAGCTAGTGTGTATAAAATTCCCACATTTCATCCTTTTTAGTATCAAAACCAGAAGATGGTTATAATCCAGATAAAATGAGTGGATTTATCTTCCATTGAACCTGTCATGATGAAATGCAAATAGCAGACTAACAAAAACATGCCACTTAAGAGAAATTGATTATGATAAAAGAATTGTTTCATATTATGAAATTAAATATTATTTCAAAATCAAATAGTCCTTACATGTATTCTAATCAAGAATCATCAAAGGCTGCCTTCCCTCTTTCTTTCCACATCCACCCCAGCTGCAGGGTTTTATTGAAAATAGAGCCAAAGGAAATCAAATTGTCTGCATCAGTTCAGATTTCAACTATGAGGTCAGATTTCTGTGAATAAGCATTCAGAATCCTCATAATGCAGCACTGTCAGTTATGGGATACAATATTGCCTATAGGTTGTAAATGTATTGAGCAAAAATAGAACATCTTCCACACAGTTTGTAGGCTATTGTTTTTGCCTCAGCTGACATAATTTCTTGCTCAGGTCCTGGCACTACTCCGAGCTCTTGCACATCGTCTGGGCATCCGGCATCTTTTCAGGGTCCACAACTACCACCTCCAACCCAGCAGCAAATTGCTTTATCACCTGGATCACAGGTTTCACCACCAGCAAATAATGCTAATGGTCTTTGTGCTCAAGCATCATTGCCTCCTTTGGCCAGACAAGATGGGATCCCTGGACCTGTTCCCCCAAATCCTAACTTGCAGCAGCTTTCAGGACAGCCTCCAGGGCTTGGATATCATCCTCAGCAAGGTAAGGAAGGATGCTTGTTATATAATTGAAAGCAAAACATGCATGGAGGTTCACTGGTGGAACTGTGACCATTCATGGCTGATGTTCTGCTGACTTGGAAAGATAAACATTTAATCCTTTTTTTGAAGAACGGAGAGATTTGCATTGTCAGTGTGTTCAGGGCAGGCTGTGCTTCTGCTCAAAAGTTTTGCACTTTGAGACTGTAATAAGGAAAAGGAGACTAATTTGTATCAGGAACGGAATTATTTGATTAGTGATGAGTAATGGCACAACATACTACAGAAAGGAGCTTTTCCTATACTCTGTAAAGTTATAGATTGTTCTCTGTTGTATAGTACTGTCTGTCTAAGCAGCTTTCAAAAATGCTTTACTATAGCAATAACGAATTGTAACAATACGGTTGTTTCACCTGACATAGGTGAGTAAAACAGTTGTTTTGACAACTAAAAAGGCAGCTAACTAGACCAGTTTGCACTGACTGATGGTAGGGGAGAGATTCTCACTAATGTAATAGCCTCGTTTGAGTAGCTGTGGTAATCTCTAGTAACTATCCTACTTGACATACACCTGAAAACTTTGGAGCCAAAGTTGTCACACCTAGCCTTATCCTTACCTTTAAAGCACAGACTGTGTGAGCCGGAGCAAACCTGAGTTGTTTTTTTTTTTTTTCCTTGCTGAAAACAAGGGAAGAAGGAGTGTCGTTTAGCTGAGTAAGAATTAATTGTATGGCCAAAGCTGATGTTAAAAAGTGGTAACACAACTGAAATACTTTAAATGAATTGCCATCTGTCATTCTACAGCAAACTACGGCCCTCAGATGGCAGCATCTCAACTCTCTTATCCTGGTGCTTTTCCTGGGAGTCCAGCACAGCTCCCAGGTCCACAGCAGAAGAGGCTTGATCCTGACTCTATTCCAAGCCCAGTAAGTAATGCGGTACGAGTTTCTTACAAAGGTAGATTTCTGCTGCCTTTAAGCTAAAGGAATGACAGTGCTAATACTGCATTTATTTTAGTTGGTGGGTTTTTTTGTAACGTAAAATTACACTAATATGGCTTGGTTCACAAGATGTGTTGCAATTTTTGCAGGTTCTTAATGACATGCAGTTTCGTATTGTGCTGTCAGTTTGGGATAGATTGGTGCATGACATTAGTTTTAGTAATGAAAAGGCTTTATAACTAACATGAGACATACCCATGACTCCAGATACTTTAACAGGAATTCTCAACAGGATTCTTAGTATGACAGTGAGTAGTACTGAAGGATTACTTGCATTTGCTGCAGCTAATCACCTTTCCTCTTGAATCTAGAAGGTTTGAAGGCTTAAATTTAGTAACAGATAGACACCTAAAGTAGGATTTGTGAAGAATCCAGGTATGTGAACTCAAACCACAGCCCTGGAAATGCTGAGAGGTCCCATACGCAAAAGCCACCTCACTGTTTAATTTTAGGAGTTTCCCAGGCAACTAGAATTATTTGCCTCAGCATCCTTCCAGTTGCTGCAGCCTTGTAAAGATTTCGGTAGCTTGGAATATATTTAATGCTTAAGCTTCATACAGGCTGAAGACTCGCAGCTGTACAAGCATGCCCAAACGTGCACTGGTGGGACAAGTATCTGTTGTTCTTAGAATGGTGTTAGAGAAAGTGCAAACAAGGTTATGGTTGTGTCCATTTCTCCGCTGAGGCACTATTGCTGTACAGGAAAGTCTGTGTTCTGCTGAGATGAGGGAAAAGCATTTGTGAAAAAGCCTGGTACTACTAGGGAGCAACCCTGCTTCCTTAAATTGGGGTGTTCTCTGGTGTTTCTAGAAAATATTGGTTTGTCCAGTGATGGTTTTGATGTAAAGTCCCCAGAATTTTGGAAAAATGCATGTTGATAATCACTTAAAGGCTAATGTAACAACCACAATTGCCTCTGTTAAAGGCAATTTTCAAGTTAAATGTAGCTGAAAACTAAAGTCTATAATTAACAAATGCTCTTAATAGGTCAGTCATTCCTAGTGTTTCAGTATGGTCGTTTTTACGTAAGAAGGATAAAATAGTTTTGTCTAATTAAAAAAAAGAGGGTGGAAGAGAAGGTCTGGCATGAAAGCGTGGACTGATGTCTTGTTTCAATTACACATACGGAATAAACAGCTTTGGCTATTACAGTGATGTTAAAATAGGTTAAAAACTTTAAGCAGCACAGAAGATCGAAATGACATGTTTAAAAGAAGCATGCTCTAGGTCAAGGTCTGTGAAGGGCAAAAAGCTAATTCAGAATGAGGAATAAGTATGACCATGTGTATTTCTCTGGTTGTATTTACATTATATAATTACAGTAGTGTTGCCAGATAAATTTACTTCTTATCTCCAGCCATTGCTGATTTTTATATTTTTCTTACATGTGTTAGAGGTTGATATGTGCTCTGACAACATCTATGAAAACTAGCATCTGGGCTTTGTCAACAGTTATTTCCAAGAACAGTGATATATTTAGGTCAGCTAACTGCAGAATACCATGGTGCATTGATCCTTTGCAGAGCTAAGGCTGAAAGTGGTTTGCTTTCTTCAGCCAGCAGACCTTTTTAGAGCAAAACCCTTTTCCTTCTAATGCAAGAGTTAGCAATAAGTATACAAGCCAAGGAGGCAGGGAAAAGTAATCAACAAGAAGATGTAACAAGCTCTCCGAGGAATGTATTGTATATTTAAATCGCAAAACAAAAACTTTTATTGGGGGGGAAAAATGTTACAGGCTGCAGATTATTTCCACTGTGTTAGGAAATACCTCTTGGACAATGCTCAATAGACTCTATGTGACCAATTTTGGTTTTTTCTGTTTGCTTTCCAACAGAGGCTTCTGAACTTCTCTAGCTGTTATTAGAAATTCATGTGCCGTGTAAAGATATAATTCCATGGGATACCAGCAGCAGTGGCAAAGCCAGTTTCAGAAATTCCGTCTCATTCCTCTTGCCTATCACAGCTGTTTGGCTACACTCTAAACCAGGTTGCTGAGAAGATAGCTTCTGCGAGGGAGTAGGAGGAGTAACGGTGATCTGGTTTATGGTGTGGAACAAGATACAGCTTTATATAACTTCAGTTATATCCTGAAAAGTATCAGACAGCGGTGAGGGACTGTGCAGAAGTGACAGGAGAGGAAGTGGATGGAAAAGGAGTTTGTTCAGTAGTGAAGCCACCTTTGTGAGCATTTCGTGATACTACTTTTAAAATTGCTATAAATTAGCCTTCAACCAGAGTAAATCTGTAAAAATGAGATGCCTAATTTTATTAAAAACTTGTGGTTGCTCTCCTTTTTTAAGGAGGAAGCTCACAACACAGTAGTCTGACCTAGAGAATGAAAATCCTGGGCTCCAGGGTTGGAAGTACTACATAATGGCCAACAAGGCTTTTCCCAGGAGTTTCATTCCTGCTTTTTAAATGGCTGTGGTGAAACAGCTCAGCTAGGAAGGTGGTCTGCGTAGGTTATTGTTTATTTCTTAACCACACTGTGCATGGAGCCCAGTCAGGAAGAAGGAGGGTTAACCCCTCCCACCATTGCTCTGTGATCAATTACCTGTACGCTCATTCATGAAGAAGAGCAGCTGGCACAGCTGTGGTCATGCAAAAAACCTGGTGTATAAGGCATCTGAGTAAGGTGATGCAACTTTGCACTTCAGTTTGAGCTGGAAGAATGGAAGTCCAGATTCAGTAACAGGGGCCTTACACCATCACTCTCCTCAGTTTGCTGTCTAGCCTCTCTTGAAAGGATCTGTCCTCCTAGCAGAGAATAGACTCACTATAAACAACTTATTTGTTCAATGTATGTGGGTCTTATGCACCCCTGCATGTAGTGTTACTCCTGAGTACACAAGCAACTGCCGTTGTAATTGAGTTTTACTGCTCAGGCCTGTGTTTTCTAATGAAGTTTCCCAGAAACCTGTATCATGGCAGCTCTGTAGCACCTCTGAATGAGACAATGTCAATAGTGTTAGGTGCTGTAGCTGTTAGCATACCTGTTTATGAGTGTAACTGAATGCATGGCTTGCCTTTCTCTTACTCTTCTTGCTTATTCATCAGATTCAAGTCATTGAAAATGATAAGGCCTCTAGGGGAGGGCAGATCTATGCTACGAACACAAGAGGACAGGTTCCTCCTCTCGTCACCACAGACTGTGTGATCCAAGACCAAGGTAACTGTCCTTGTTACTGATCTGGGAGTCTTTGTAGGTGAAATCAAATTACTTTTTTTTTTTTTTTTAAAAAAGACCAAATTCTTAAATTTCTCATCTGAAAATGATGCTGCTTAAAATTTCTCATCTGAAAATGATTCTGCTTACTTTAAATAGAACATGAAACGGGAAACTTTAAAGAAAAGAAAAAAGGGGGGAGGAGGGAGTGGGAGTTGAATTCTTACACCTTGGGTTAACACCTCCTCTCCCCTTTCTAATTTTTGAAATAACAGGCATAGCTGAGACAACTTTTTTTGTTTCACTTTGCAGTTTTTCAAGGTTTTAAATTTCAAGTTGAAAATCCTTTTTGGATTCTTCTGAAATTGGAAAATATGGACCCTAGAAAAAGCAATGAGACTACACTGTTTCGGTTTAATATGCAGATTTTGGAAAATTCTTTTCAAGTGTACAAGCAGTCTAGGTCACTTATTTTTTTTCCTTTGGACAGTGTATCTGCCTCTGCCTAGAGCCTGGAAGTGCAGTATTCCACGTGCTGCTCCTGACAGCAGATGATATTTTAATACAGATTAAACTGGTGGTATTATTTAGTCCAGCATTCATTTATCAGTGTTTGAATAAACTGTATAAAATGTACAGACACTTCATGGTTTTTTGGCATTATCTGAGAATGGGTTAATGCAATTCTGATGAACAAATAAATTCCTTTCAAGAAATTCAGCAGAGCTGCAGCTTGATGGTTAAAAAAGGAGGGTAAGGAAGCTGATTTCTGAACTCTTGTTGTCTTTCACTGCTTTTCTGCAGTGCACAGCACAGATTCTTGTTGAGGGAGCTGAGCTAAGTGTGCCACAAGTGGTGTGATCTGAGCGTGGTGATGTTAACACAGATACGCTATTTTCTGAATCATTAGAGCAGTGTTACCAGTAGGTATCAGTCTGCAGCATTTCTTTATATACAGCATGGACATTTCCACTGGAGAATTAATCCATATTGCTTTCTTTTAAGATCTTAGATGTGATATGTTTCAGGCTAATCTCTATTCAGATTGTTATTGCAAATAATTATGGGCTATGTTTAAATATCTGCTTTAAACTCAAACAGCCAGAAAAGATTTACCCACGGGGAGGGGCAGTGAGTGGACGTGTGAAGAGGAGAGATGAGCAGAAGCTTGTATTTAACATATGCCCTTGTTGCTTTGTGGTTTTGTTTTGATTTTTCTGGTTGGTTTGGGACAGACAAGTTCCTTTTAACGGCCTTTCATTCTGTACGCTATGTTGTGTGTTCTAGGCCACGCCAGCCCTCGCTATGTCCGGTGTACAACCTACTGCTTTCCATCGTCTTCAGATTTGGCCAAACAGGCTCGCATTCCACTGGCAGCTGTCATCCAGCCTTTTGCTATTGTTCCACCAAATGAGGTAAGGACTAACTGAATATTAGGCCTGTATGGTTTTGTCTTCTAAATATTACAGACCTGTTCTTCTCTGATTGGGTTGGGGGTGAGGGTGTTTTACCTCTGACTGTGAAAGAGTAAGACAGAGAGGTGGCAGAAGACTGAGATGCGCTTGTCATGATGCAACTTCAAGGGATAAAAGCCTTTGTTAGGAAAGGTACAAGGGTGATGACTGTGTAATCTGAACCCCTAGAATCCTGGTGTTCCCCCAACTCCCTCTGGTTTATGCCAGCTTTGTCAGTGACTTGCTCTACCAGAACTCCATAGGTATAGGCAAAGATGTTATAGGAGGATGACCACAGACTGTAATAAATTGAAGACATGGACAGTTGCATTCAAAATGATGTTATTCAGTTTAGTTCTTTACAAAATAATTTAATTTCACAATTTTCTGCAGCAAAGGTCTGCAGGATGCATTTCCTTTTTATGTGCTGCACATTTACTTTCAGAGCACTGTTTGCTGTGGAAAAAAACCTGGGGATTTAATGAAAATTGTAGTATGTGATTGTGTCTTCAAAAACTCCTCATAAAATGCACGTACAGAAAAGCCTAATTAAAATGGCAGAGACTTTCAGTGCTTGGTTTTGCAGTCTTTGATGTTTTTTTTTTCTTTAACTTTGTTTTATTACTTGTAAAATCTTAGGATTTTTTTGAAAAATATGTTGGAAAAAACAGATGATGTTCTTTATCAGGATGGATAACTTCCAATCCAACAGACTTCTGTAGCTTGAATTAAAGAGTATTATTTTAGTGGGGTGGTATGTAGTTATCTTCTCTGTGGCCCACAGGGAAATAGGATGTATTACTTGCAGTTCTGCAGATACTGAGTCTCCCCATTTGTCTGCTAGACAGCA
Organism: Coracias cyanogaster; assembly: GCA_033124195.1. Classification (NCBI taxonomy): domain Eukaryota; kingdom Metazoa; phylum Chordata; class Aves; order Coraciiformes; family Coraciidae; genus Coracias; species Coracias cyanogaster. Next base: position 39,001 of record JAVSBS010017053.1, read on the forward strand.
GTTTGGGGTTTCATTCCAGTTCTTGAGAGGAATATGCAAACTTGGCTTGTTGCCCCTCTGCATTTTCGCCTAGATGAAAGTCCTGCTGTTGCTTCTTCACCCCTTCACTTTACCAGCCAACTTTACCCTTTATCCCAGTTTCTGTGCCCAGTGACACTTAGAGGTTCTGCTTTTGTGTTGGCTCTTCATTTGGGCATCTTTCGCTTTCAGTCTGCCTCTGGCCGTTTGTCTCCCTCTGCGTGCTTTCCTTGTCTCCTGCATAGTGTTTGGATAGGGTACTTAATGAATTGCTAAAATCTAAATCTCTTCTGCATATATAAATTAGCAGTATGTACAAACACTTGTACTTGGCCAAGTTCAGGAGGGTTTTCCCTGAGCTGGCAAAAAGATATAACTCCGTGACCCATGCGTTCTGAAGTGTTAGTGCTCGCAAGCTGTTGGAAAGGTCAGTGGAATTCATTAATCTGTAAAGAGCGGTCTCTTTTTCCCCAGCCTCTTCCTTGGAAGAGGCTAAAAAAAACTCTGAAAAATGAGTCTCAAAATTGGCAACAGTCCAATGTGGAAAACTTTAGTCTGAACAATTACAGCTTGGTAAAGCTCTAAGAAGTGAAGAGATGGTGTTACGGTAGGAAGCGCTGGGCAGTCTTAGCTGAGGCAATTTTTCCAAGGCTTGTCTCTGCGCTTTGTCTTTGCTGCTGCTGCCAAAATAGGATCTTGCTCTTAAGATCTTCTCATAAAAATGATCTTCCATGTGGGATGTATAATGACTTTAATTCTGAAAAGCCACTTAAAGAACTGGGCTTTTTATAGAGGTAAAATACATTCAGGGGGTTATTGGTGTTTCTGAATTTCCTAGTATGGTGCATTCTGCCTGCAGCTAGTGACTGCAAGGCACGGAATGTTCTTTGTTTCAGAATATCTGGCCTATCTGATGGATAGTGCCTTGTAACAAAGCCTCCAGGTGATGCTCATCACATGTTACAGGGCTCAGTGCAAAGTGGAAATCTGTCTGATCTTTGTATCTTGATAAACAGCATGTTGTGCATAGTAACTGTTTAAAATAATGAGCTGCAGATATGTCTGTTTCTGCTGTTTCTGATATAATCAGTGCTAGCACCCAAAGAATTTCAGTTCCTTTGCAAAGGAGGAGGAAAAGCAATGGCTGCAAGGGTTTAGTGGACCCATGGATGTGAAGTGGCCACAAATGGTTTGTCAACTGGTAGGATGGTTAGGAACAGCTGAGCAACTGGCCTATGTCACTTGAACTGTTAGGACATATGCATATTCCATAGAGCACGCCTTTCTGTTAATAAAGCCATTTATTGGGGCATTCAAGTGACTGAGACTGATGAGTGTTCCGTAAATGTAATTCTTAATTGGTATTTTGCTTTGATCATCACATAGTTGAGGATGAACTTAAAATAGTATATAAAATATAGAAAGTATATAAAATATATTTGTATTTTCAGTGCTCTGTTGCCACTGAAATTCATGTCTTTTTTATGCCATTTCTGTTCTAAGATGGTTAGAAACAAAGGAAAAATCTTACCTTGCTGCCACTTCCAAATAATGTGAGGATTGTGTGGTCTTCAGGTGGCTTGTCCTTACTTTCTGAAAGCCAATCCTGAGTGTGGATTTTAATTCAAGAGGATTGTTTTTTGCACTGGTGAAGTGTTATGTTCTGTCCACGTCACCTACATGATACCAAGAGAACTGCAGGTCATATGTTCTCCTGTCCATGCTTGCTTTGGCACTGTGTGATCTTAACTGCAGCAAAACTTTAGCAGAAAGCAATGAAATAGTTAAGTCTGCTGCCACTGATAGAATTAGATGTGTGAGAGGGGGAGACCACAGTTGCACAAGACTTTATTTTCTGTTGTAATTGAACACATGCACTGTTTCGGTGGGTGGCTTGTAAATGGTGTCAGATGTTGGTACCAGTTGGAGGGTTGTGCATGCTGATTAGTGTCTCTTGCTGTGTTTACGCTTTGACTGTCAGAGCAAAATGTTGAGCTGTTCTTGGCTGTACAGGCAGCAGGAAGGGATGCCTGAGAGTCTTCATCTGAAGCAACTGGATAGGAGAGAGGAGGGAAAGGTAATTGTGGTCTCAGATTTGTCAGAGATGATGGACATCACTTTGCTGTCACATCAGTTTTGTTCGTGCTGTGCATTGACAAGGAGATCCTATGAGAAATCTGCTTGGAGTTTACTGTAGCTTCTGCAAGTTAGCAGCAACTTGTTCTACCAATTAGATATTTTTCATTTGTCTCACTATTCAGATTTTAATCTGAAGAATCAATAGTTGCTTGAGCTGGTAGAGTCTGGAAATAATGTCTGTAATGAAGGTGGGGGGGGAAAAACTGTGTCACTTGTGTTCATAGAAACAGTAGTCAACTCAAAGTGAGCTTTGAGGATTAGTTTCTTTTGATGAAGAACACAGATGCAGATAAGAGATCCTGGGAGCTTTCAAATAAGAAGTTTAGGTCCAGTGACTTGACAGTAGTTTTCTCATAAATACTCTTCTGGTTTGGAGGTCCAACCTGGAAAAGGGATTTCAGCATGTCTGAAAGACAGATTTAAGTTCATCAATCATTGTAGGTTCTTTTGGGGAAAGTGGAGTGCCCACACACAGGGGTTGGTGTCCCGTTTCTGAAAGTGAAGTGGGAATGTTAGCATACAAAGTAAATTTTTTTTTTTTAACTAAGATATGGGGAAAAAGCTGTCAGGAACTCTGAGAAATGCACAAACTTGTACAGGGGCATGTTTTAAAAGAGATGCAACAGGTGTCTTGATTTCCCAGTAAAGAATGGGATGCACATTATCCTTGTGGGACAAAATAAGAACACAAAGTCAAGTCATCATAGTGCTAGATAAGGATGTTAAATGAAAAGATCTCACACATGTCTTTGAATAAGTGAAATGTGGAGGTTTTTTGGAGGGGAACCTGAAAACAAGTTTTACTTCTGCAGTGAGAACAGATTCAAAATTATGGAAATGTAGTGGAATGAAAAGATGAAGTTGCTGTTGCTTTATACCCGGTTAAAAATGCCCCTGGCAGTTTGAGACCCGATGAAGTAATACTGTCTGAGAAGTTCCATAGTGTTTAGAAGTCTGGTGGAAATTCTGAGAGGACACAAGGCCAACGTGAGTGAATACAAAGCAAAGCATAAAAATACACCTCTACAGGTAGGCTGCAGTATCGGTCCTCACATCAAGAGAGGAAAGCTCAGCTCCACAACAATTTATAGTTGAGAGAGAAAGAAGGATCTAATGCAGTGAAGATGCAGGATTTCAGGTGTTCACACATAACCTGGTAATACTGCACAATGAAAACATTCTAGAGAAGCCGTTATCAGATTTTAAGTAGTAAAACTGGCCATGCTGAAGAAAAGCTCACAAAGGAGGCTTTAATTCAATAATGTTAAATCACAGGTGAGAGCAAGTTTAAGACATGTAGAGATCATTCCATAGAGATCATTGTAGGGTTGTTTAAGTCAAGAGCAGCTAAGTTAGCAACACTTGGCGTGCAGGCACTGAGCTTCAGAGGAGAGCACATGGAATGGATTTACTCAGAAAAGTCCTCAAGTTGAAAGTTAGAGGGGCAGAGTCCATGGAGGACACACAGTCTCTCAAAGATTACTACAAAAAAAGCCTACAGCGAGTCTATAGAACATTACACATTTAATGTTCAGTAGTTTACAAACTAGTAAAAGTAGTAAACATTAAATTCAAAATGAAGATGTTAGCTCACCCCCCTGCCCCATGTCGTAACAACACTGGACATTCCTGAATCTTATCTTTACCAAGTCTTTATTTCTCAAAAACCAGTTCATTTTCACTTTCCTGATTTGGATGATCTATGGAAGGTGTGTTTTATAGATTGGGAATAGTGTGTCATTGTTTGACAGAACTTATTTTTAGTCCGCCAGTGCTTTAGCAACAGTCTGTAAAAATAAACCAGCTCTCTGTTATCATCATGGACTGAGTTCTCCATGAATTTGTTTTGGAGATGTATGTATGTTTCCAGAGCCTGAATAAATCATGTGATCTTAATTTAACATTTAATACTACTTGCTAAAAAAAGGTAGTTAAGAGTATTTCATGTTGTAAAAGCAAATATAAACATCTCTAAATAATTATCTGTAGTTTAAACATTTAAATACCTAAATTACTTCCTTCTTTGCTCCCATTTTTCCATCTTCATTACTTTGAGTGCCGTTTAAGTTGCAGCCCGGCTGCAGTCCACAGGAGTAAACTGTCACAAAAGTCGCAGGTGGTGGTCTGCAGCTGACAGCACAGAGATGGGATGTCCAGACCTTAAGGGAAGGGAAGATGCATGTTAGCTCTCTTTGCTGTTGAAGAAAG
>JAVSBS010017054.1:0-15499 GCA_033124195.1 Coracias cyanogaster
GCTGAAAGGGTTATCAAGGACTGGAATAGGCTGCCCAGGCAAGGGGTTGAATCAGTATTCCTGGATGTATTTAAAAGCTATCCAGATAGGGTGCTCAAGGATATGGTGTAGAAGTGGCCTGGTAGAGCTAGATAATGGTTAGACTTGATGATCCTAAAAGTCCTTTCCAACCACAGCAATTCTGTGATTTCTGTGAAAACCAAGAGAACCAGATGATTTAGAAATAAAAATGACAGGGAAAACAGGCACCTTTGAAATAGACCAGAGTATTTGAAGAGCACATAATTCAACATGAGCAAACATAGCATTACACAGTGCATTGGTGACTGTGCTGTACCTGTGAGCACCCAACCCTTCCAAACTGCAGCTGCTCTGCTGTTCACAGAGGCAGGCAGCACAATACTCCTATTAAACTTGATGGCTGAATTTTAAGTTAACTTTGTGGGGCTTGTGGGACCTACCCAGACCTGGTTAGTGAAGCTTGAATTATAATAAGCATTGCCCAACCTAGGAAGCCTGAAACAAGGGATAACCATCCAAGGGAGGAAGATAGCTCCTTTTTAGGAACTGTTCAGACTCATTCCACTTCAGGGTTAATTCCCAGGAGAATCCAGGAGATGTCTGGAGTTTTCTGCCAAAAGCAGCCCTTATAGACATTATCTCCTGAAGCACACCCTCGGGAAGAGAGATACAGTGCACTGTGTCCCGTGTCCTTGTGGAGAAAGACAAGTATGCTGATAAGAAACTGGAGCATATGCCTCGGTTTTGCTCATACTCCTTTCTCCCTATCAGAAGTTTTGAATTACTACAACTACTCTAATCAAGTCAATGTTGAACAACCTTTCAGCTAAGACATTACTTAATAAATGAACAAATGCATATATTTAGGATGCCGTAACTGTTAAACGGCCACTCAGTGAAATAATACAGGGTTATTATTGGAAGTAGCTCAAACAACTCAGGACTGATGTTCACTCCTACCGGCAAGTGAGGGAAGTAGAAGCACATATATGAAGTGTAAATATATATAGACATTGTGCTGAAGATTGACATCTCCTGCATCTTGAGAGAGAATAGCAGAGAGGTCAATTTCTGCTTCTTCAGAACCTGGCTCAGTGGGAAGAATATGGCTTATTTTGTGACTTAGTCTCCATAGCTCACACAAACTTCCTTTTCAGCAGCTGCAAGGTTCTTGCTTAGATCTCATTAATTGTAGAGAACAGTGGAGAAAGAGAAGCATGGGTTATAAAAAAAATCTATCAATCTGTCAGTCAGGAGAAGCACAACAAGAGAAAGAGCTGTGTGTATGTGCACATATGTGTTTTGCTAGATGTAATCGTATTTGCTAAAACAAAAGAAAGCCACACTCATCTTTTCAGAAGAGTGGTCTGCTAGTCACATATCACCTAGCAACTGGGCACTGATTTCTCCTCACGCCTTGAAACCTATCACTAGCCTCCCATGGGCTTTTCAGCTTTATCAACATTCATCCATGGCTACTGAACCATGGACTTATATCATGAATTGATTCACCCTCCAATCTGGGTCCTGTAAATTACCTATTAACTCTCTCTCCCCTTCCTCAAATTAAATAGCAAAAAAAGTGGCTTTCTCTTTAATATTCATATTGTAATATATTGACTTAAGGCTCTCAGACGAGTTTGGGGAATCAGCTGAGCAAAGAACACAAATTGTTTTGCTGGAAGAAGATAAGCTGGGGAAGATTAAAGCTGGAAAGCAACTGTACTTCTGATTATTGCCCATATCACTGCAGAATAATTACCTAACCAAGTAGCACAGGACAATGTGTCAACCAGTGTCTAGCCACCTAGAGGGCATCATCCTTTTAAGACCCAATGAGCAGGGTGGAGGTTGCCATGAAGCTCTTGAGTAATCCCACCAGCCTGAGTGACGCTGAAGCAAAAAGCCGGGGAAAGCAGAGCTGATGCATCATCCCATTGTCATTCTGCAAGCACAGTGTAAGGTTGTCGCAACCCACGTGGGAGGCAAGTGTCTACTTGTACCGCTGCTAGATAACAACCACCTTTTTGACCAGAGAGCCAGGCTGCCAGACCTTCAGCTAATCCTCACAATCAGTGATGGCTCACAGACCCAGTGAAGCAGGCAAGACTGGAGTGGGCTGTTTGGCATGGCAGTTGAAGTGGGCATTTAACAGTCCATCCATGCTGCTATTTAGGACTGACAAAATGTCTTAGAGAGGTCAAATCCAACAAGGGAGTGTCCTCTCCTGTACAGTAACTCCAGGATGATGTTTCAAAGGCAGCACTGCCCTGGGATGTACCCAAGATCCCTCCTTGGTGAAAGAAGAGAGGACGTCTCTGTGGATTTTATTTCACCCTGCAAACTACACTCTGCTCATAGGCAGGGGAAAGGAATAAGAGTATTAAGCAGGATGCACACCAACCTGAGGAACTGCAAGCACGCTGCTGGGGTACATCACTGTCTTCGTGAGTACTCTCCAACCTGTTACAAGTAAGGGTGTGCCCCACCATTACAGATAACAACTGGAGCCACTGATGGGTCTCACCAGGGGCATTCGGCTTGGCTGACAGACTTCAGAGAGGATAGCTACCAAAGGACAGCCAAGAGTCTGCAGATAATGGGCTAGTTAGTCACTGTGAATACATTTGTCCAAGTCCTGTCTATATTGCTGTTCCTACTTCAATCTTAACATTATCTGACAGAGTCAGAAAGCTACCTGAGTTGGCCAGCTCAGAGATAGAGTTGGTTTTATAACCACAGAAGTCCTGGATCCCTGTCAGCTTTACCCATGGCATTAGATTAAGTTGTTTCTCATAGCTAGAACAGACAAAAATCGTGTGTATTCAGTCCCTTTCCAGTCTGAGAACTCTGGGATTTGGCTATTAATCAAAAGATGCATCACTTTTCTAAAATCTTGTTACAGCTTTCCATATGGGTTACCGTGGTGCTTGCATCCCTTCAGGGGAGCACATTATTCCTCCTCCTGCTCAGTCACCGCATACAGCCCCTTTGTAAGCTTCTTTTCAACCTGGGCAGAAGTCGCTGATTCCTTTTTGCAGACACCAAAACAACTTCTTCAGCTGAGGTGGATAATAGAAGATTTCCATTTCCTGGTGCATGCAGCTAGCCTTTAATCACTGATCTGGGACACAAACACTCAGGCTCACACATGTGATTCCCAGTTCCTGGAAACATCACGTAGGTTTTGTAGCAAAGGGGTGGAATTGGGCAGAATGATGATTCCAGCACAGGCACTACTCCATTGCAGGGCATCCCTTGAGTCTTTGCTATCACCAAACATCATTTTGCTCTCTAGATGTGCCCTTTCAAACAGTTGTCTCTCTCAGGAAAGCATCAATAAAGTAAACACATGTAATTGTTTTTAACAAAGAAAGATCACAAACAAAGGCTTTTCTTTGCTGTGAATGATGCACTTTGATTTTCACTATTTAGGGAAATATGTCACTATCAATCTGTATTGCTGCTGGCATTCTGCTGTTTCATCACCAGAAAGAAATAAGCAGCTAACTAAAGACAAAGGCTGAAGTTTTAATTATGCAGTATACTAGATGGAAAGTATACCACAAATAGCTTGCAAATATACAGAATTTGTTAATACACATCAGGAAAATTAACAAAAGATTAGGTCATTGGTAAGTATCATCATTTGGTAAGCCTAGATGTATTAGGCTATATTTATGCCACATAACCCTACTAAATTAAATTGATTTACATCATTAGATAAATCTTAACTCCATAAAGTAGCTATTTTTAACTCCTGAAATAAATTTTATTCCCTTTAATTTAGTTGGTTCTCTACATCTTATTTTGGACATTTGCTTTGTTATTTTTTTTTTCCCATCAGTCCTACTCATCAAAGGGAAGGGGTTTGAAAGGGCCAGTCTAATCCAGTGAATCAACAAAGGGTTACAGGACTGGTGCCAAGGGTTCAGCTACTTAGACCATGAGACTTACTTTGAAAAGCCTGGTTTACTGGGGGCTGATGAGATCCATCTGTCATAGAAGGGGTAGAGCATCTTTGGTTATAGGCTTTCCAGGCTGGTGAAGAGGGCTTTAAACTAAAGTTGCCAGGGAAGGGGAACCTTAACCCATCCATTATTACTAGGATTCTGTTTGTAAATAAATCCCAGTATGACTGAAGCCCTGGTGGAAGGAAGTTCTTTGGAACATTTGAGAAATAGGATACTTATATCATTGAGAGATGAGGACTTCTATTAGGTCTTTCCTTCAGTTAAGTGTATGATCAGGTAGTATGATGCTAAGGGACAGGGCTGCTCTTGAGTAATCAGATGGTAGGGTACTGAGTTAACTTTATAAATAAAAAAAGACCACAGTATGCTTGCTTGGTCATTCATCAGCCATGTACCATTCAATTATTTACAGTCACCAGACTGATCACTTTGAATTAGATGTCAATCTATCCTAGAAATCCTTTTCTAGAAAGTCCAGTTTGAATTTCAGAACAAATAGCAGCCCCACAGTGTCCAGGGTTCATGTCTATCAATCAAGATCTTAGTCTAGCACGTTGTCCAAGACTAACATCATCAGACTGAGAAGTCACAAGAGCATCCCTTCATGTGTCTCACGGATTCATTCTTGAATAACTCCTTTCTTTTCAGCCATACCCAAAAGCCAAGCATCACTCAAGGGGCTTGTGGTGAAGAGAAGTACAAGTGAAAAAGCATGAAGTTGTTTTTCTTGCTTGGTAGGATTTCAGTCTATAGAAGATGTATAGAACTAATACATACAGATGTTAGCTGTCCTAGTAAGACCTAAGAGAAGAACTTCCAAAAAGCTTAAGCCTGAAGTAAAGTTGTCAGAGATGCTCGGATCATGTTTGAGATCAGGGCCTGCTTCATTCTAAAGAGGTCACATAAAACACATTTGATACAGACAGAAACTGAAAAGCTTTTGCTACCTGCCCAGTAAACTCATCTCTAATGATATGTATTTAACATCACCAGAAAGTCTCTGTATTTGTTGCATGGGAGACCCCAAAGGTAATCTGGACTTTGTTCCCAAACCCTTTTGTGAAGTGTTTCTGATTAGACAGTCATTTATACATTGAGATGACAGAAATCCTGACTGAGTACAGTTGATCAAATTTTAGTGCAGAAATAAGGCATGGGATTTTAAATCACATCAGATTATCTTTTAGGACAGTTAGAGATACTGTCTTCCAAGCACTGAGTGTATTAAATGTGGTTTTGCTGCTCCCAGTGTTATAAAAAGAAAGCAGCAATGTTTTAAAAACAAGTGCTATGCTTTACTTTTTTGCTATTATTTTTCCTTCCCTATTTTCCCTATTACACCTTCATTTTATTACAAATTGAGCACTGTCTGATATCAAGACATTACATGTTTTCCTTCCTCAGCCACTTACAGCCTTTACAAAATACTTTACAAAAGTATTCAAAGAAGAGTCAATAAATCTTTTATAATATAGGAAATTTCCTTAAAACGTAAAGCAATGTTTCACGTATATACACTTTGATTTCAGATTAACAGCTCCTTTGAACCACATTATTTAAATCCCAGGCTAGGACCAGGTACAAATATCAAATGATTTAATAGCACTGCTGATTCAGATCTTCATTAAAACATATTTTGTTTACTTTAGTTCATCTGAATAAGAAAACAAGTACTCTCTTCTAAACACAAGGAAAGAAATTTTCAACTTTGGTATTTATTTGTAAAAGCATTAACATCTGTCACTGCACAGAAATAAGTCAGGATGTTTACAGAGGAGTGGCTGCTGTGTGTTCCTCCTGGTTTTCCACCCTCAAGGCTCAAGCCTAGAGTGATTTTTTTCCTATAGAAAGAAGAGAGTAGAGCTGAAGCTTTCTAAAGATCAGGTTATTTTTCCTCATCACCACTGACTTTAACAAAATGTAGAACTTGGCCAAGGCAGTACACATGCATTGCAAGCTCTGCTGTTTCCATTAACCACAACCCAAGGTCTTTGCAGAAATGACTGTGCTCTGGGTTGTTTGACTTTCTGACTCTGGGCCCCCTGAAGAGCCAGTTATCATAGTTTAAAACCTGCTGCAATATGTCTTGATTTCAGAGCTTAAAAACTGATAATCCATAACTCAGTATCTCAAAGCATACTTATTAGCAGAAAAGAGGGATCCATAAAAATGACAGATGAATGATGAAAAATACTTCATTTATATGGCTCATATCTGTTCACAGTCTCTCAAACCACAACGTTCTCGTCTCTGTGGGTAGGTAAGGGCTCTGTTTCTTTACCTCCACAGAGTAAGATTTTAATACTTTAAAGACTGTTACAATGCATTAAAAAGATGACTTTTCACAGAAGCCAGTTATACTAACACTCAGCAAAACAGTCACAACACATGCTGACACATGACTATCTATTGCCCTACACAATGTTCTTGATGAGCAAACTCGCTCCAACTTGTCATATTGCAATAACAGGATTTGAAGTTCAGGCAGACAGAGATACATTTTTCACTTTAGCAGTAAGTTTGTGTAACACATCTCATGGAAAGAGACACTACTTTAAGGATAAAACCAAAACAAAAGAAAAAGAAACATGACGACTCTACAGCGGGGAGAGGTCTTTCCCTCTGAGGCTGGGAGGGTTTGTTGCAGGGCTCTGTGCACAAAGCAGCTCTTGGAGTTATCCTCAGCAGATCAGTCAGTAAACCTTTCCACTTTTACTGCAATTCTCAAGGCCCCACATCCAAAGTGGTTCTGGGCTTTCTTAGTGGTTGTGGTTGTGTACTTGTGCTAACCAGGAAATCATTTTGCATAATACCATGTAAAAAAGTGACCTTTTGCAGGTTCACACTGCAAAAATGAATGTTGGCAGAGCAGATGTCCTGGGGATCCTGAAGTGTTCCTTCCAGAACAGGTGCACCACAAGAACTTATACATCAGATGCAAGGGGTGATTTTGCAGGTATTCACCCATACCTGGGGTTGCAGGGGTGTGGGACAGGGCAGGATTGCACAAAGCTGGGACACTCACACCTCCCATAGCAGGGGTGTGGAGGCAACGAGTCCTGCAGACACAGATGAGGGAAGAGGCGTGTGACCCTCACAGCCTCGGAGAGGAATGTGTGTGCACAAGCCCGCACTCCTGTGGCACGTGTTTAGATCAGTTACAGAAGGTGATTTAGAAATTTCTAGTTGCACATTATCACTTGTGGCTGGTATTGTGGTAATGTGTTGTATGGCTGATATTGATCCTGAAGGTATTGTTCAATGATTTCCAGTTCATTACATATCATTAATAAATCAATATACCACTTCAACCCTTATTTGGCTTAAACTGTATGAACCAATTGGGATTTGTTACAGTGTTTTGTTAGTGAGAGGAGCAATGAGCTGAATTTTGTCAAATCCTCCTCAATTTGTCTGGATAACGCAGCTGATGAACACCAAGAAATAAGAGTTTCTAATGCATCCGTGCGACCATGAGGAAGAGCATCACTTTTCCCTCCTGTCTTAATCTTGCCTACAAATGCTATTGCAGCACACTCCTAAAGGTAGCACTGCAGGGTTTCTCTGCATGGCCAGAACATGGACACCTCAGTCAGGGAGCAGTTGGCTGATTATCATGACAACAGTTAAACCCAACATTGCTTTGCCAAAGTCACTAATGATAACATCTGGACTACCTTCCTTAGTCTTCCATGATTTCTCCATTTTGTGTCTTTTTCCACTCCTTTCCCCTCTCCCGTGAAGCAGGGTGGAGTGCACTGAGTGGTGTGCTGCCGCAGAGCTGTGGGTACACCATGCAGCACTCTGTGTGCACCAGCAGAAGTGGTGCTCATGGAGCTACAGCCATTTATTTGCAACAGTGGGTTTGAATACTGTCTCTATTGAGCTGTGTCAGTGGGGGAGATTAGAGGAAGTTCTCAATACAGTATCAGCATCCAACACTGATTGTAAGTTACCTGCAGTTATTCTGGACAGAAAAAGGGACATTTTTACAATATGCATATTTATGCTCAGCAGTAACCATCTTACAGAGATATGGGAAGTGGTTTAACTTTGATGGCTGATTTTAAGTTTTCCCACGCTACCCCAGGAAAATACAGTTGGCCGCGTACACTCTCAGAGAGCACATTAGCACTGAATTCATTCAAACCTCCCCGTGTGGGCAGGAAAAGGACTGGAGCTATTCTTACATTATTCATTACAAGCTTTGGCAACTTGCTTGGTGTCAGCATCACAGCTTCTGCTCTGTAGTATCTCCATTGTCTCACACATCTCCCATGTTCATGCTCAGCATTTCCAGCAGTAATAAGTACATTAGAGGTTTCCAGTGCCATTATGCAAAGGCAGGGAGGAAAACACCAAGGCAGACTGCACACCAAAAGGATGAGGAAGGGATCTCCTCTATCCCTTTTTTTTTGCTGGTGATCCTCCACCTCTTTTTCTAGAACACAGCTTGTGTCCTTTTGGCAGGATCAGACGTATTCAAACTCCTTCTCCACTTCTTTCAGTTTCTTTTGTGCCATTAAGCAGTTGCCCTCAAAATTCTCTTGGCTGGGCAGGATCATGAAAGGAAAAGACTTGGGCAGGGTAAGGAATGGCAACAAACAGACCTGGCCACAGTAAACAAAGGTGTCTGAGTGCCCATTTCAAAACTCTTCCATAGTATCCTCATTTTGTCAGCTAATTGTTATCCCAGATCATACTCGGTTCACTCCCTGTGATGTATAATTCATAGTTGTTACTCTTTCTGTTGACATGTTTATGATAACTGAAAACTCCTCAGTTACCAAGGCAAAATAACATAACATAACCACCAGTAACCAGCTGAAGCTGGAAGTTATTAAAAAAAAATACATTTTTTTAGGAATGTCTTTCCTGGGCTGATGTGGAATTTCTGGTACCAGCTGGATTCCTTTGAGAACAAGGTGCAGATTGACTTTTGCAGAAAGGGCATATTTGTAGACAGTCTGGAGGCTGCAGTTTTGGGTGAGATGTTGCCCTTCTGTAGGAGAAAAGGCATTTCCTTCACTGCCTTCCACTTGCCCCCTGCTGGCTCTGATGCTAAGTCAGTCTTCAGCTTTGCGAGGTTACTCTTCTCCCTTTTCCTTTGATATCTCCTAGTCTTGGGTTGTGGAGAAATATCTAGAAAAATTATATAGTTAACACTTACAAAAGCCACAAAGTGGCTGTAAAAGACAGGTCCTCAGCATGGTGTGGGACTCCAATGTCATTTTTAGATGATTTTGAAAATGTTTCCTTTTCTATCACACAGCTTTCCTCCAAAGCACATGATTGAACTGAACTTCAATGGCTTTGTCTGGGTACCTGTTCACAAGTTTTCCTTGTACTGTGCTTGAGATGAAATAGAAGTGCTGGGGCTCCTTTAAAGTTGCAAATTGTGCTGTGTGAGATTGTTGCCCTGGGGTTTGTTGCAGAAGAAAGACAAAGAGAAAATAAAATTTTCCTTAAATCCCTGCTGCCCTTTGTTTGAGCATTTGACTCTAATCCTCCTTAGTTGTAAGAAGTTTATTATTTGTTTAATGTTCCTTTTGCACCTCTGAAAGTAACAAAATTAAGAGAAACAGGATGATTAATAGTTGCTTGTAGAAATAATAAACTGACAGCTCCTGCCCATCAGTGCAGCACTCAGACCAGTTGCACAGGGAGGCCATGGGGACAGGGATGCTGTCAAACTGTGATGCAGGGATCTTATGCCCAGCCTTGCACCAAGACCTGTAGCTATAGCACTGGGGACAACCGCAGCTGTCTGAGACCTGTGCTCAAGCTCAGACCCAGTTCAGACTCAAGCCTCATTACCACGTCCAAGAGACCATCAGGTGACTACCATTGCTTATTCTTGTAGAGAACCAAGGGCACAAGACCAGTGCTTGCCAAACAGAGGCCTCCAGAACTATCATCTGAGGAGATCATCTTATTTCATTTACTGTTGCCTTTCCACCAGTTTGTTCAATGGGTGTATGAGGTCTTCATTGCCATGAAGCTATTGGTCTGTGAAAGCAAGTGAAAACACATATTGCTGTCTTCTCTATGGCCACCAATCTACCAGCAAGTAGAATCCAATCTTATATTTAGTGAGTATCCCAGAGGGAAAAGCAAGATCTAACAGACTTATTTCATTCCTAACAACTCTAATGCTATTCTACTCCATATCCACTTGGAGACCAAATTCAATTAAAACATCCTTGCCAATTTACAAAATGATTAACACATTAGTGATTTTGCAGTTTTAAAGAAGGGGAACAAGGAGAGAAGAAATAGCTTAGCAAATCCATCCATACTATAGCAAGGTATAGCACTGGGTTGCTATAAGAAATCCCAATCTGCCTCCAGCTCTCCTCTTGTCTGGGGCAGAATGGTCTCTTCCACCACCAAAACCAAACCCAAGCAGCACTGCAGTAGCAGAGAGGTCACAAGGCAGGTGTAGATGAGGACAGACAAACACTAATTCTTGTCAGCAGATGGATAAGAAGAGCAAGTACAGTTACTACACCCACAGCAGCTCAGTGAACACCTTTCCTGCACACCAAAAAGGACAAAGATTTATTGCACTGGATCCTATGGCATTGCACTTGTTGGAAAGCCATGTTAGTGAGAACTGGGCTGAGCCACAAATCCTGCAAGCATTCTGACGACATCTCACAGGCACTGCAGGACTCCAGACCATTGCTGCAGGTAATAGTCCAGTGTGGGCAATGAATGGGAGACTTATTTCAGATTACACTGGCTTCAGAAAACTACTAAGAGCAAGCAGAAAAAAAAGCTCAAAATCAAAGTCTGGTTACTGCACAGCTCCATGAATTGCTCTGGGAGTGCCTGGCAGCTCCTTAGAGGTGGCATGCTGTGAACTTGCAGTGTAAGCAGGCAGCAGATTTCATCTCCTCTGTGTGATGGTCTTGCTCCTGGCACTCAGGGCAGCAAAGAGCCAAAAGTGATCTTGAGTACACCTCCATGAGCTGCTGTCATGGTGTTTCCTCCAAAGCATCAGGGGTTTCTCATGTCTCAATACCTAATAACTCAGTGAGTAAAGCACCAACTATCCCCTGACTGGGAAGAGAAAGATTTGGGGGTTTTGTATTAACTCCTTGATTGTTGTCTTTCAAAAGCTCAGCTGTCATTTCAGAACCTTCCCCCTCACTAACTGCCCTCACTATCGCCCAGAGAAACGTTACAGATTTAGGAATGGTGGGAGCGTACTGTTGCCTTCTTTTTCATTCTGAAAGGAAATACCAGCAGTATTGCCAAACCTCCAATCTAATGTGCCATTTATGCCTTATGCAAGGAAAAATTAGGTGAGTAGACCAGCTGATGAGGGTATATCCTGGTTCGAGTTAGAACCAGACCAATTCTGTTCAGGGAGTTTACTTTCAATCTAAATGTCTGCTAACTAGCTGCACTTTCTGAAGCTAACAGCATGTTTTTGTAGACAGTGTCTGCTTCTAGCAGTGATAACACTTGATGTTTAGAGCTACTACCAAGGATTGGTGTGCAGACCAAGGTCACTGCTGAATCTTGTGTATCACATTGGGGGGTGCAGAAAGTGAAAGGCTGCATCTGCGGGGAGGAGCAGCCAGGACAGGCGACTCTGACCAACAAGATATTCCATCCCATATATGTCATATTCAGTATAAAGCTGAGGGATCATGAGGGTCTCGACCCTTCCTGTCAGCCCTTCACTGGCCTTCCCTTCCCATCTACCTTTGGGATCCTTCCGCTAGCCTTTGCTTCCCTTGGGGGCCTTCTTGCTTTCTGGGACCCTTCCCTTCCTTCGGCCTTCTTTCTTCTTGGCCCTGCCTTTGATCCCGATTTGTGTGTTCCTGAACCCAGCTCCTGAACCCGGTTCCCATCTGCTGCTGAGCCCAGTGCCAGTGCCTGCTACAGCCTCAGTGGTGACAGTGATGTAATTGCCATCAGGGGGAGGTTGGGTTCGATACTGGTTTTGTATATATTTGTATATATTCCTTTCATTAAAGCTGTTTTAGTTGTCTTTTCTAATCCAGAAGCCTCTCTCTTATTCCCTTCCTTTCCCTTCGGGGAGGGGAGGGGGCCATAACTCTCTCTCCCTTATCCTCATCCTCTCCCTCTGCGGCGGGGGAAGAGAGGTTAACAGCGAGCATCTGTTGCAGGTCTGGTGGATTGAACCTAAACCACAACAGTGAAAGGCAAACAGCTTCATTCTGTGAAGTTATCTAGGTTGGTGTCTGCTGCTACAGGAAAGAAGGATCTGTTTTCTATCCACTAACAAACTTCTTAGCAAGAAGAAAAAAGGAGAGCACAAAGAGGGCAATGACAGTATGTTGTGGGTATTTATTGGGATTTGATTTATCCCTCAGTACAAAAAACTTATAATGGCTAAGGATGATAGCATGATGGAAACTGAGAAAGCAATTTTATCTCCAGCATTGAGGATATAAACACGACAAAGTTTACAGGTTAGAGCTATGTATTCTTACTCTTCTTGGCAATGTTTCAGTCCACATTGTAGTACAACTAAAGCATGCTCCTTTTAAAACTTGTGAAAATCATCTACTTAACATGGTAATCAAACCAATCACTTTTAGTCAATGAGAGAAATATTATGTAGGGAAAGCACTTGCTGAGAACACAAAAATATTGATCATTGTTGACAGTGTCAAAATATGGACATAAGTCATTCATTTCTGGGCCATTTGCTGCAAACGAGTGACAGATCTGAAATCCTTCATATTATGATAAATGGTTTATACACTACCACCTTCAAGTGTCATTCACATAAGAGCACAGAGAAATTATCAGAACTCTCAATTTTGGAATTAATAATAATAAAAAACTTCACTGTAGTAACCATTATATCACGAGGTATGCTATTCTTCATTTACAGTTTGCAAAACCAACCTTGCTCAAGTTTACAAGTCAGTAAATAAGGATCTCAAGCTCCGTTTTAGAAGTCAAAGAATACTGAACCAAGCTTCAGATCACTTGATAAGCTGCCATTCCTCACTCCCAGGTGTGTATCATTTGGCATGACATATTTTATCATACTAAAGAAAAGAGAGAAACATAAGCGGATTAATAGACGATGTCTACTTCTGATGACTACCTATAATATCTTTGTGATTCCTCTTCTACAGCTTTCCATCAGGGCTATTGCAAGGCCCAGAGATTGTTCTCCCACAGTAACACCACGTGCTCAGGTTGGGATTTGTAAACTGTGGGGTTCTGACACCTTTTGAGCCGGGTTGAAAAGCCTGTCTGAAATGGCCACCTCCTTCCAACACTCTTTCAGCTTTGACAGCCACCCCTCTCAGCCACTCGTGGACTCGCCAGCTGCTCCACTCCTCACACTCATGGCCCGAGCTATAGCCCACTGCTCCTGTGTTTTCAGCTCCTCAGTTGGGACATGCTTTAAAAGCAATGTGCAGTCCTTCTGCCTCCTGGAAATCCTCAAACACACTCCTGTTTCTCTGATTATTCCACATGGTTCATGTTTGCATCTCAGACTTCAGACTGCCATATCAGATAGATGCAAAGTAATGAGTCTAATCCAAGTTCAGTCCAGGAAATCCAGCCATGAGGTGAGGAAACAGGACCGGACACTGGAGTGGCCAGTAATAGCCAGGACTGGAGGCCTTGGGCTGAGCCAAAATGAATCTCCTCGGCCCTTGGACAGGGATAGAGGCGGCCGCAGTAGGGGCTGGGCAGGGCCAGGAAGGTCTATTGTTGCCGTCGGGGCCCTGACAATACTTTCTTCTTTTTTCAGGGCTATGGTTTTAGCAGGTCAGGGTTGCAAGCTGGTAAGTCAAGGGTGGCCACTAACTTCAAGAACATTTAAAGATTAAACTAATATGCCCAGTCTTTCATATGTGATGGTAAATTCTATAATTGTAAACTTTTCATCTCTTACTTATTGTGCTTCCTTTTACAAACAGAAACATCCACCCCCCAAAAAAAAAATCCCCAAATCCCAAAAGATCCCTAACATCTATAAAATAAACATGTTTCATGATTGCCCACTAGAACCTCTTTATTTGCCTCCCCTGCTCTCCACCATATGTGAACAACAGAGCTTGTACTGGGCTCCAAACCCCTCTTTTGGGAGGGGAAGAGAGATTCATATCCCTTTTAGATCTTAACCATCAGGCCTATCCTAATCACTGAAAAAAAACATTTTTTCTTTACCACTCATGGCATAGTTCATATTCTGAAACGGTAACAGTTTTACCATGGGGTATTTTTTTCTCTCAACAAAATAATACCATGAGGTTTAACAGTCTATAGAATTATCCCAGATGGACAAAGTTTTTTGGATATAAAATTTATAAAAGCATCAAATTTATATCATATGCATTTTTTTTCTGCAATATTCAGTGTTCTAAAGTCACAACATTCAGCATGCACTGAATATTCTCATTTTTCAGAGAAACCTGTAAGAATACTCCGCTCTTAGGAATATTGTGAATCATGTGAGAAAGGCCTCAATTCACAGGGAATTTCTCTGCTGCCATAGCTAATTTTTAAGCATCTGATCAGGAATTAAATCCTTATACCCTGTAGTTAGGCATTTTGTCTTTTTATTTGGTGAATGAAAAATCAGCAATCCTCATAATACCTAGACACAATGACAGAGGCATGTCTGAAATCCTCTCCTCCCTTAGACAGGTCTTATTTCTGTGCTAGGGATGCGCAGCCTTGGCTGCCTATGGATCTTTCTTGTGGGTAATACAGCTGCTTCATGCTCTTACTTTTAAAACACAGAGGAGCCTTCTCTGCAGCTTGAGGAGGAATAAGACTGCATCTCTCATCTCCCAGGAAAGTACTGCAGTCAACAAGCTGAGCTCTCATTATCCTCCAGCAAATTTGTGTCACCACGTAGCTCACCGTGCAAGACTGATGGGGCCAGAAGGAGACTAAGAGTGAGGTTTGGTAGTGAGGGTTTGCAATTGCTTTTTATGCTACCACCACTAGTTTTGAACAGCTTGTGGATTAAAAAGCCATTTTTCACGGAACTTTCTGCTTTATCAAAATTAAAAGCATATCCTTTATCAATATAAGTATCTCGACTGACTTTCAAACTGCTTAATATAATTTCTCTTAATTGGCACAATAAATACCTTTCTGTGAGTGGGTAGATATTATTCTACTTCTGATGTTCAAGAATTTTTGAGTACCACTGCTCCTGAGAGCTTCATATGACTTCCCAAAACCAATGATTTAAAATACAGCACTCAAATCCCGGGCTGGAGCTCTATGTCAAAAATGGTACATTTTTATTTGATGATGAAATTTCAGGCTATCTATTTGTTTGAAAACTTGTGTAATCTCTGTCATTGACTTCGCAAATATTGCTGAAAAATCATAGAATGTTTCAGGCTGGAAGGGACCTCTAGAGATCTGTAGTGGGTCTGGCTGAGCTGGTTTTCCCCACAGCAACAGTGTTTTTGTGCTGGGAGCTAGAAGGGTGTTGATAACACACCCGTGTTGTGACTGCTCCTGAGCAGTGCTCGTAC